>JAFVLL020002585.1:0-15559 GCA_021397915.2 Tor tambroides | reverse complement strand
CGCCAGACCCGGAGATCGGCTGAATGGATTCAAAAACGGTAAAACTAATCTGTTTAACTCTAGGGGAGTTGTAAAATGAGCCTATTTCCAAAAAAGTGGAGTGTTCCTTTAAAGATGTACAATTTTAATCTACTGAATAACAAAAACAAACAGAAAATCCCATTGACTTACATTGTATATTATATCTAGAGACTACAATATCATATAAACTTGGAAGTGGACTCTTTTGACTTGGATTAGTAAGCAATCAATCCTAGCATGATTGGTGCATTTCACACTGGCAAGCATAAATTTTCTTCAGAAAATGTAAAAAAAAAAAAAAAAAAAAAAAAAAATCTATTTTCTAACATTCTGTTTTGTCTGAATATATTATAGTTCATTAGTTGTTGGTGCATCACTGTCACGGGAATGTTGTTGTCATGACGATATTGTTTTTTTCATGTGCATTAGTAACAGCATTAGTGTAACAGAGGGATCCTTTATATTGACGTTGGTGGATGAGCTTGTCCGGGCAGGGTGCTGAGTGTAATTGCATTCTGCAGAGCACATATCCGGCCCGTTTTACATTAGCAAGAGATTGATTCTGGCTTGGGAAATGATAGCAAGATTGCTTCAAGAATTGGAAGCTACAGTGATGTGAAATTATGAAAAGAAAACTAATTTCTGACATAATACGCCAGTTTTAATATCTTTTCATAGCTTACAGATATTGCAGACAGCAAAGATCAAGTGTTTCCTGTTGTGGATGGATTTCAGGCCCTCAAAAACATTGTAAATTCGGTGAGGTTTAGAACAAACAGAGTGCTTTTCTTACATGCGGTTTGTATGCTGCCTTCTAATTGACTTGTATTTGTGTTTACAGATTTTAAAGAAATCCTGTGTAGAGATTTTTAACCTTGAGCCCTCCAGCATTTGCGTGAATGGTACGTCTAAGTCTGTATTTACATTATTACATGGTTCAAGTGACCCAATTCTGATTTTTTCCTCCCATGTGGCACAGATCGGATTTGACCCATGAATATGTAAGCAGGAAAAAAGCACATGGATTCCAATATTCATTGAAATAAATCAGATATGAATCAGATACATGCATTGTCTACAATGTAAGTGGACAGATTGGACATTCCAGGGTTGCCAGGTCTGTGAAACAAAACCCAACTGCTATTGAAAAATAGCCCAAAACTAGGCCAATCGCGTTTTTTCTGTGTTGAAATAGTTTGAAAGAGCAACAGTTTAAAAGTAGCCCAATTCTGTGGTAAAACCGCATACATGGCAACACTAGGATATTCCCCAGTCAATGCGAGTTGTACGTCATTGAAAATGCGACAGTGGCAATTGACATCGACTCAGGTGGACACTTTTCTTGGCAATGTTCCAAGTCTGCGGTTTTCTTGGTGTCTACACCGGACGTGAGCGGCGCAGTATGACGCGATGCAACAAAAGACAATAGAACACATTATACTCAGCAATGCTGTGTGGCGCGGCGTGGCACGGTGCGACGCAACAAATCCCTGGCGTTAATGCCTCATTCTAATTATGACGTACTGACACTAAGTACAAATGACTTGCAATGGTCACTTTGCCACGTCCAGTGTAGACAGACTTTACGGTGCATTGCACGGGGCATCTGTGTTTATGCTCCTCATTTACTTTGAACGGGTGACGTTATGCGTTGCCAAACCGAATTGTGGATCCGTTGTGTTGCGCCACTGGCGGAACTTTTCAAGCACCAGCGCAGGTGTCAGCCAATCAGATCACCTTATTCAAACACCCTAGCCAATCGCATTCATGCAACACCAGAAAAGTAATGTGATTGACGAACGAAGTGATCAACGTCGACGCCCTGTGTGAATGTACCGTTAGCTGCTGTGGCAAGACACAACAACTGTCACATCCAGTGTAGACACAGTGTTACGCTGTTGCTGTGGGTTGTTTTTTAGTTTGCATGTTAAAGTGAACTTCACCTCACTCCAGAATGTGATTTCGAGAGACCCTTGATTAGCAGTTGTGGTGGTTTTGTTTTGCAGACCTGGCAACCCTGTTCATGGGTCAACATCTAACTTGGGTTGTTTCACCAAGCGTATAGCATAAATGCAGATATTGGATATAGGTCATTTTTAAAAGTCAAAAAATTTGGATAGAGTCAACAAATCGGAATTGGGCATCAAGACCTGCAGTGTAAATGCAGCCTAAAAGGTCCATGTAAACCTGATTTTTTTTTTATCCTTTTGAACTCATGACCATGACTAATTTCAGTGTAAAACACTGTGTTTTAGAAACTTTCAACATTGTTTTGCGAGGAAGGGGATTCACGCAGGGAAGAACCTCAGAAGGTGTAGTCTGCACATTATCTGTTAATCAACAGGATCCTTACAGTAAGCCACTGAATGCATTCCATCTATTATAAAACATAACAAGAAGCCCTATTCACAAAGATATGCCTTACAAAACAAGCTATACAATTCACCTCCCCATTCATCAAATGAATAAATAGCACATTAAACCACAATGTTATTATTATTTGCTAGGAAGAGAGGTCCTAAACTCTGCATGGCCTCCAGAGGCTCTTGCTCTTTTTAGCCGATGGGGAAGTTTCATGCAGCCACATCCTTAAATAAGGCCTCTGTGTTTCAGCCTGCATTTGGCATTTTATGGCAATCTCATGCTGCTCTCTCTTCCTTCTAGACGAGAAGCCGAGCGCAGTGAAGGATAATTACGTGCTGTGTCCAGCGCCAGTGTTGACCGAGGTTGGACAGTAAGTGGCATTGGACCAGCTTCAGTTGGAGAACAGTGGCTCTCCATTCAGAGCCACAGCTGTTACAAGCCGACATGCAGAGGGAACGAGTTCATCATCTTTTCCCGGGGGTTTTTATCTCGGTTTCTGTTTATAGCTTAGCTAATAGACAACTGATAAGGAGCAGGCTCAGTGCAGGACTGAAACAAAGCAGCGTGTGTGACGGCAGCACATTTTTGTTTGCCATAGTGAGCTGCCTTAAAGAGACATGCAAAATAAGCCACCGTTTGCTTTGCACCATGGCCAAGTTTGTTTTGAACACATGAAAGAGACTTTAAGAGATATTCATCTTGTTGTTTTAAAAAGAATACTTTAGTACAGCGCTTTTGATCTCTTTGTATGATGAACTATGCTCCGCCTCTGGCATTTAATCCTGTAATAACGGACTTTCCCTCTCTCAACAGCTCTCTCGAAGTGTTCATTAGTCTGAATAATGGCCAGTCTTTCATTTCAAGTCCAATCACAATATATGCCACTACTTGTGTAAGTACACAATACATTTTTTAACAAACCATATTTAATAATACATAAATAAATAGTCTGGTTATAGGAACATAATTAAACCAAAGTAGTTGGTTATTGCATGTTCTCTTAAAACAATGCATTGTAATATATACATAGATATAATATATACACTACTATTGTATTTTTGTAATATTTGAGTAAACATGTTTTATTTTCATTTATAATTTGTATTTATTTTTTTTAGTTGTTTTTTTTTTTTTGATTTTATTATTTATTTAATTTTAAGTAATTTTAGTATTTAAAGTTTTCATTTTAGTTTCTAATTTTTAAGTTTTTCCCATATTTTTAAATATATTTCAGATATATTTCAATTATATATAATAATGCTTTGAAAAGAAGGCTTTCCTGCTCACCAAGGATTTATTTGATCCAAAATACCGCAAAAAACAAGTAATCGTGTGATATATTATTACAATTTAAAAGAGCTGTTTTCTATTTGAATATGCTGTAAAATATAATTTATTCCTGTGATCAAAGCTGAGTTTTCAGCATCATGACTCCAGTCTTCAGTGTCACATAATCCTTCAGAAATAATTCTAATATGCTGATTTGCAGCTCAAGAAACATTTCTGTTTATTATCAATGTTGAAAACAATTTTTTTTTTCAGGATTCTTTGATGAATAGAAAGTTCAAAAGAACAGCATTTAACTGAAACAGAAAGCTTTTATAACATTTTAAATATCTTTACTGTTTTATGATTCTAAATCAAACACCTTTTTTTATTTCTTCTAGTCTGATGGGACAGTGATAGTGATTGTCATCCTGGTGCTGCTGGTGTTGTTGGGTTTAATTGTGCTCTGGTGGTTCTGGCCTCTCTGCTGCATGGTGGTGAGCACTACAGATACACATCTTGTGTTATTTTCTGCAAACGTGTATATTAATGAGATATTACTAATTATACGGACTGTTTTTCTACTCCTGTGACAGGTAATCAGAGATCCACCCCCATCTCGCCCTCCGCCTCCACGCCCAATACCTGTAGGTACAGTACATTAAATAAATTTGAATTTGCAGAACTGACGATTTCTTGAAAAGCATGGTATATATCTTACAGGAACCTGAGGAGGACCCACTGCCGAAGAAGAAATGGCCTACAGTGGATGCGTCTTATTATGGTGGCAGAGGGCCTGGTGGCATCACACGGATGGAGGTGACCTAACAATCCAATGCAATCCAAAAAAAACAGAACAAAAGTTCTATGGATATACGCTGAAGCTTACAACATCCACAGGTTCGCTGGGGTGAGAAGGGCTCTACAGAGGAAGGGACGCGGTTAGCGAAAGCCAAAAATGCTGTGGTCAAAATGCCAGAGGAGGAGTTTGAAGAGCCTGTAAAAAGACCCCCACCCAGACCACCACCAATATATCAGGACCCAGTCCCAGACAAATGGTACACGCCCATTAAAGTAAGTTTCCTGTCAACACATTGGCTTTTCATTGTTGGATGACTGTGGTAATGTATGTATTTTTACAAATGCCATTGTGCTTCTGTGTATTTTTCTGTGATTTGAATGTTTTTAGGGGCGTTTTGATGCTGTGTTAGCTTTGCTGCGTAGACAATACGACAGAGTTGCTATCATGAGACCCACAGCAAATGACAAGGTACGGTGGCCTTGGTTTATGCAAATCTGTATATTATAAACAACAGGAAAATAGCTTTTGTTAATTAAATTGCTTGGTTATCAATAAAGATTTTTGTTGATATTGATATTCTTTGATATTTTATAGTTTGTAGTTGTGTAGACAAATACAAGGAAATACTAGTTTTGCAGAATGTAACTGGAACCTCATAAGTGACCATTTGGAACGCTCTACATAGGGAACAACAAATTTGTCACACAAATAGCACTCCATCTACAAAGACATCACTGTAAATTCTCTAGTTCTCTATTTTAATAAAATTTGGTGTATGTTGCTAAGCTAATAACGTGATACTATAACAAGCAAAAAAAAATACAGAACACAAATTTCAAATTGTCTTTATATTTATACTTAGTGTTTATAATTATATGTATATTTTTTTAAGTGCCCCTATTATGGATTTTTGAAAATTGACCTTTCATGCAGTGTAACACAGCTCTAAGTGAATGAAAACATCCTTTAAAGTTTTAAATCTGAAAGTGCACCGTGTATAAAGTTATTGTCTCCCAAAAGAAAGAGCCGACTCTGAATCATTGAAACGAGTCGTTTTTAAAACGAATCCCAAGCCGTTTCATGTTGACCTCAATATGAAACATTAGCATATCGCCCGCCCACTTGTTGGTCTTTTCGTGTTGGTCTGAATGAAAATGCAAATTCATTCTTTACCACTAGATGCCACTTTTGGAGCGGTAGAAATAGCGGTTTTCCCGGTAACGCTGAACACAAAGCAGCACTGTGCTCACAAACGCTGGTTTATCAGGCATTACAGGCGTGATGAAATGAAAATGAGACCAATCACCACAGATTAGCGTCACGCAAAGGAGGGGTTTGGAAAAATGAATCGTTGAGCGAATCGTTTGGGAGTCGTTGAGCAAGTAAGGTAAAAATAAATGCATGTTATAAGACAATGAAAGTGTTTTTTGACCTTGTCAACCTGTTGTTGGGGACTCCCAAAACCAAAATATGAACCTTTCATTACCCATAATAGGGGCACTTTAATGGTAAATTCTCATATTGTTTTCACTGAGCTTGTCACAGTGCATTATGGGATTGTTCTTTTTGTAAAGCAATCTGTAATTTGGCAAAAGGAGGTACGGTATCTTAGACTACGTCTACATTAATCCGGATCCAGAAGGTGTTTTAATTTACAAAACACTGTCAGTCTATACCAGCATTTTAAAGCATTTTCCAAAAGTTTTTCATCCCCACACTTAAATGTTGGAAAATGCTTAAATCATCTTACTGCGTATGTATAAAATGTAATAAAAGTGCATTGAGATGATACTGAGAGATCAGACGTAATAAAGTTCTCATGGTATTCTTCTGGCACTATCATTTTATTAGCAAAATATCCAAAAGCTAGCTGCTGTGTTGAACATGCCACTGATGACTAATTTCACAGCTTATGTATAAATGTATATATTTCGATAAAATGGAAGATATAGATTGTACTGCATGTTAGCTTGCTTATTGTGCACAAGAGCATCATTTATTTAAGTCCATATGTCTTGCTAACAAGAAACTATGCTTCTAACCACAGGTCGAAGGCTGTAGTTCCAACCACGCAAGTTTGCGACGCTGTTTGCAAATGTTCATTTGAACTATGGTTTCGGGAAATACCAACTCGTTGAACTATGTTGGTAACGACGGAACTTGCGACCATAGTTGGCTAACGATGAATTTAGGAAACGCACCCCTGGTCAGGACATGCTAGTTAGGTATGTTTTCAAGCATGACTGCTGGTTTTAGCTGGTTTAAGCTGGTCATGTGCCAGTCCTAAGCTAGTCCTGAGCATGAGCTAGTTGCTTAGGACCAGCACAGAACCAGCACATGACCAGCTAAGGACCAGCTTAAACCAGCAGCCATGCTTGAAAACATACCTAACCAGCATATGCTGTTTTTTTCAACAGGGAAGCCTATAATGCCTAAAAACGCTGCTTATGTAGAAATCTCACTAGGCTGTAGAACAGAGGCATTGTGTTGCTCATGCAACCGCTTAGTTCAGTCCCTCAGTTGGTTCGCTGAAAAGGCTCATTAGCACTAATAAGCTGCACAAACGAGGCTGACAGTCCTGTCACAGACAGACCAGATCACACTCTCGTCATACATCTCACTGCGGTGGTACGTCTGTGAGCGGTGCTCCGACTGGTCATGAACTGACCCTCAAACACACACTCATCAGAGAGGAGAAGTCACTGTTACACTCATTAGGTTGACCTGACTGTCAGAGTTCAAGTTGTCATGATGTGGCACTCTGTGTCGGCAGTGTCTGACACTTCACTGCCAAAAGTGACCTCTGACCTCGCACTGATTGCACTGTCACACTTAGTTTGAGTTTAACTGAACGTCCTTCTAGGGCACAATGAGAATATTGTTGAAGTGTTTGGCTATAGGCGGCAGTAGATCATTATTATTACCTAAATTATTTTTTTCTTAAAATACATAAGAAAAAGATAAAGATATAATAGATATAAATATTTTTTCACCTTTTTCTTGCATTATTCCCTGTTTATTATCTTTAGGATTTCTGTGTGTTTAAAGCCTTTTCATACCAAGTATGATGTAAATACATGCAACTTTTTTTTTGTCTGCCGAATGATAAAATATGCCCTCGGATCAATAAACAGCCACCAAGCAGTGGCAAGATTTTCAAGGACAAGCACCCCTCATTTTCTTGTTATACATGTTTTTTTTCACACCAAAGATTCAGACTTGCTGTAAATAGAGCTTAATTATTAACACTGGTACCTGTTCTACATTCATGGTACCAGATCTGTCCAAACAGGGTTTGTCAAACATTAGTGTTGCTTGATCAACCTGCCTGACCTCCATCATTCCTGCTTCCTCACCGCCAATTAAAATCAAACCTTCTCTCAATTGAACTCAATTATTCCAAATTATCGTACATGTCAGCGTGACAAAAATATTGTCAAAACAATTATTTTTTACCATATGAGATGCATTTAAAAAAAATCCAATGTGGATGATTTAGCTTGAGTACTGAGTTAATGTGATATGGACTAGTCAGTGAATGGTGGGTGAAAGATGAGGGCATAGCTAGTAACATGAGGCAGAGACATTAGGGGATTTGATTTGTCATTTATAAGAGATAATGGGGTAAAGCGATGAGTGAGATTGTAAGAGGGGGTGGTGGGACAGTCGGTCCTCCATTATGGGTCTGCAATGTAGAGTAACATCCTGCTTTCATGCTGTCTTTCAGGGGCGCTGCATCAAATTCAACCGAGTTTAAACTCATTGACCAAACATGATGTGTCCTTTACTTTAAAGTAAGTTCTCATCATTTGTAAGATACTATTTGGAGAGCTCAGAAATTCTAATATAGGATTCACAATAAATGTCACTTTTCAGGTACGTTCAGACAAAAAGGATTGGGGGATCCACAGCTGTATGGACACAGTGTGAAAAGCTGTACTTCTGAATGAAAACCTTTGAATTTGAATTCTTACATGTGTAAATCTATCCTGCTGATTTTTTTTCTGCATGTCTTTGAATACGGTTGAATTCACTGCTTTTATAACAATTCATTTTTTTAAGGTTTTCTAGTTACACACCAAAACAGTGCCTTCTTGTGAGTTTATTATGAATGGGTTTGTCAAGGAAAGAAAATGTAAATTATTCTTTTTATTTCCATTGTTATTTTTTTCATTATTATTACAGTTTTTTATTCGCTTTGGTACTATTTTCACAAGCAATTGGTACATTTTCAAAACTCTTAGTACTAATATCACAACAGATCATCAAAAGTGCACTTTTTTCAAACATTTCAGCATATTTTCAATTGTCTTAGTACAATACACACAATCACAAAGTATCCTTTTCACTACACAAAATAATTGTTTCATCTATATCAATGTTTCATTCACAGTAACTGCTTTTCATAACGCTCTTACTATCAAACATTTCATTTGCATGTCTTCTCATTCAGTTTCATACATTTGTCTATTATTTAATGGTTAATCAGTGAATCATTTGGTGCAGCTATAGATATCTATAGATATAGATTCAATAGATATAGTTTCTAAAGAACTTGTTTGCAATTTAGGGGCAATCAAATGTAATGAATTATTTTTTTTGCACTATAAGTGATTTATCTTAGATGATAACCACTATTTTGTACATGTGTGTGTGTGTGTTTGTGCCTACTTACCCATATTTTATGGACAAATTGGTACCCAGAAGTGAGCAAAACCTGACAAAACACACACACACACACACACACACACACACACACACACACAAAACCCTTTGAGGACGTCCTCATTTGTAAAACTTGTGTTTTGCAATTTGTGAACATACAGCAGGACACAAGGGAGAGGAACTGATCAGAAATTGATCAGAGATGTATCAGAAGAAGGGAGACAGATGGCATCAAATACAGCATTTTACATCACATTATGCCATGTGATACTGTATATAGAAGCATTACCATGGTAGAGACTGCACATTACTATAACTCATCTGAAAAGTGCAGTTACAGTGTAGATTCAGTCATATGTCATACTGCATTGACAGTAAACTCTGTCTAGCACCAAACCTTATGGCCATGTCATATCTTCATCACACCTTTTGATCCAGTAACACACTGTATAAATACTTTTACAAACATTATGCATTTTATGCGAGTTATGCAAGCTAGATAATGTAAGTGTATTTTCTAACATGACAGTTATTGCCTCTATTACTGTAATTATTTCAGCAACAAAGGTGATTTGAAACATGTATCTTGTATTGTTTGCTATTAAATGAACTGATTGTTAAAAGTACTAAACTGAAAGAAGATCATACTGTTGTGTTTCGGTGATTAAACCAAATGTTGTCATTACATATTACACTAATCTTGTGTTTGAAACAGTGATTATGTGGAATGAAAATATGTGCAACTGAATAAAAGCATTACATCAGGTTTTGAAAGAATGACAAGCTGTGTTACAAGTGTGATCAGTTTGGATTTTTGTACTAAGAGTTTTGAGAAAGTACACCTTACTTGTGAAATTAGTACCAAAGCGAGCAACAAAAACTGTATTAGTAAAGATGTTAATTATCCAGTAAATTCACGGAGATGTGTATTTAATTATTTGTTCTTGTATTTATTTATAACAATTTGATTTAATCAGTAGATTACATGTTTGACACTGTTTGTTAATGAAGTAAATGGCATATAAATCCAATGAAATAAATTATAGTAGTACACTTGTTTACTTAAAATTGTTGTGGAAACTGTGACACATTACAGTTCAAAAGTTAACAGTAATTGGAAAAAAAAGAAAAAGAAATTAAAACTTTAATATTTAATATTCTGCATTAAATTGACTATCAAATAAGACGAATGTTGCAACAGATTATTGTTGTTTTTCAAATCATTTTGAATTTTCGCTTCAAAGAATACTGAAAGAAATGTCATGATTTCCACAAAAATATTAAGCAGCATAAACTTTATAACTCTATATAAACTTCATATCAATACTTATAATAATAAGAACAGTTAAGTTCCAATAATAATTGAGAAGCAAATCAGCATATTAGAATAATTTCTAAAGGATCATGTGACTCTTTTCAGGTATGTTAAATTCATCAGTTAAAAATACTATAGCATTTTATAGTAAATACTATAGTGTTTTTGAACCATACTATAGTAAAATGTATTATACTGTATATATTACAGTATTTACAACACTTTGTTAATGAATGCTACATCATACTGTATTAACTATAGTGAACTGATAAACTGTAATAAATACTGCAGCATACTTTAGTTTTTACTACAGTAAACTGTAGTGTATTGTTGTATAATATACCCTATAGTTGTAGAAAACTTAGTACAGTATTGGGTAAAGTAATTTGTTTGTATTACTGTACTTGTTATATTACCACAGCAACTATAGAATTACCACAACAAATTAATTCAAGTACTTTACTATAGTATGGTTCAAAAACACTATCAATTACTATATTATATTATTATACTATACTATATTATTATTATACTATATTATACTATACAAATAATATATAAGTAAATGGCATATCCATTAGCCCTACATTAAATTATATGCCTAGTAGTTCACTTGTGAGCATTTATTATGTAATAATGAAACAGCTTGTATTACCTTAAAAATAATATGCAAAATGGTTAATTTATGAGTTTTTACAATGATCATTCTTGCCGTGATTCCTCAAACGGTCTTATGAATATGAATACAGAACGTCTGATGAAATATCATTTTGGTAGAGATTAGTCTGAAACACAATCAACAGACTGTATAATGTCTGATTATTGCATGTTACAATGTCTGGATATTCCAAATTATAATCCTAATCTCATATTTTATGAGAGATTATTTTGCTGAAAGGTAAAAGGGGGGTTGAGAATCAGACACGTTATTTAAATATATAAAAAATTCTGTACGAAATGTTACTTTTTTGTAACATCTTTTTAAAACATTAAGTTTTTTTTAATTGTTTCATTTCTTTGCATATGCTTTTTCCATTTTCCAAAACATCATTCATGAAGCCGTCGCATTGAGCGTCTGTCGCAGGATTGTAACGTCACACACGCGCGCCTCTTTAGCCTTTAGCTTGTCGGCTAACCGCCGGTCATCAACATGACGCTCATATTCTGTTATTAAGCAGAAATTAAGAAACAAATTGGGCTGAATGGGATAGACGGCAGGTCTTTACTTGGAGGTGAGAGGTTTGCTGTACTTACACTGGGATCTAATGGATTTAAAAGCCTAATCTATTCCTCATCAAAGAGCAGTTGTTGTTAGTCAGACGTCAGCGGCACAAACTAAACATTTATGTATGTTCAAATCTTTAGAGCAACATACGGGAATTTATTGCTTGTTTGGTTGTGTTTATATATCAGTTCTCAGGAAAATATAGAGACTTTTATGTTTGAATGAACCTTTCTAGCCACAGATTTCAATACATGCAAATTTATTAAAACCAACTCGAACAGTAGTACAGTTTGTCCTAGTTTAAATTTTGACAGTTATCTTGCTGATCTGCTTTTAGGGCTTTTTGTTGGAGCTGATTCTTGGGCTTTAATAATACTGTGTGTATAGGGAGCTCGCTGTTTTGAAACAGCCTTATTGAAACGAGTAAGACGCATATTTGCCTTGTTCCTCCAGCTACATGAACCAAGATGCCTCAGAGCATCCTCAAGAGCACTCATTACATTGAGCTGGGCAGTTATCAGTACTGGCCTGTGCTTGTGCCGAGAGGAATCCGATTATACACCTATGAACAGATCCCAGTGTTTCTGAAGGAGAATCCCTACATCACAGATGGATACAGAGCACACCTGCCATCCAAACTGTGCCTCAAAAGGTGCGTTTCTTTCCCTTTTGATAGTTTAGATGTGTTGCCATTCGTTTACTCATTATTTCTCATATCCCACAGCATATTCATTATGTCCAATGAGACAGTGAACATCTGGAGTCATCTGCTTGGGTTCCTGCTGTTCTTCTTGCTGGGAGTGAATGACATGGCCACAGTTCTGCCATCTGCGGGGGCGTCACGAGAGGACTATGTCATTTATTCAATCGGACTGTTTTGTTTTCAGGTAATATATAAAATGTGCGGTAGGAAATGGGTAATATTTCTATTAATGACAGAGCTTAGATAATCTTGTGTAATACACAGGAACAAATAAGTGTTACATATTAATTCATGGGTTTTCTTTTTTTATTCTATGGTCAGGTTTGCATGCTGTGCTCTGTGGGCTATCACTTGTTCTGTTGTCATCGCTCGGAGAAGACATGTCGCCGCTGGCTTGCTCTGGACTATGCTGGAATATCCGTGGGGATTTTGGGATGTTATGTGCCTGGAGTCTTCTATGCCTTCTACTGCAACAGTGTATGACAGATGTGTTTTATAAGAGCGGACTTCAAGTTAATTTAATTTGTTTTGTTTTCATTGCATATATTAAATTAAATGTGCATTAATTATTTTAATTTATGTTGATTTAGTTACATTGAATTATTTATTCTGATGTTATTGATTTATTTATACATATTTATATTATATACACTACCAAGAAGTCAAAAGTTTAGAATAGTTAAATTTTTTGTATGTTCCTGAAATTTTATGGGCCTGCATTTGTCTGATCAAAAATACAGTAAAACAGTAGTATTGTGAAATATTATTACTATTTAAAACAGCCGTTTTATATTTGAAAATATTTTAAAATGTAATATAATCCTGTGATGCAATCCTGATCATTACTCCATGATGTTTGTTTCAGTTTTGGAGGCAGGTGTACCTGCTGACGGTGCTGGCTCTCATCTTAGCTGTGTTTGCGGCTCAGATCCATCCGCTCTACCTCACACAGCAGTGGAAGAAACTGCGCTCTCTCATGTTCTGCTCAGTGGCCGGATATGGCATCATCCCAGCCTGCCACTGGGTCTGGATCAACGGAGGATTTGACTCGGAAATCGTAAAGGTGATATATTTGCATTGAGACACTGTGAGGAGAGAAATAGCAATATATCACTTCTACCAGCGAGGGTTGTGGTACTATTAATATTTATCACTTCATCTCTTTGCAGGTGTTTTTTCCTCGAGTCATGATCATGTATTTGATTGCCGCCTCAGCATTCCTTTTCTACGTCAGTAAAATCCCAGAACGATACTTTCCAGGTGATGTTTTCTATACTAAATGGCTGTTTTATTAAAAGAATAGTTGATCCCCAAAATGAAAATTTGCTGAAAATGTCTGGCCATCCAAGATGTAGATGAGTTTGTTTCTTCATGTGAACAGATTTGGAAAAATTTAGTATTACATCATTTGATCACAAATGGATCCTCTGCTGTGAATGGGTGCCGTCAGAATGAGAGTCCAAACAGCTGAAGACAACATCACAATAATCCACACCACTCCAGTCTTAACGTCCTTGTGAAGTGAAAAGCTGCATTTGTAAGATACAAATCCGTCATCAAGGCATTTTAGTTGCATATTTCTCTCCTGATTCAGATGCAATATTATGGATAGACTTTTACCCAGAAGCAACGATTTGAAGTTAAAACATCTTAATGATGGATTTGTTTCTTACAAACACGCAGCATTTCACTTCACAAGATGTTAATTGATGGACTGGAGTGGTGTGGATTATTGTGATGTTTTTATCAGCTGTTTGGACTCTCATTCTGACGGCACCCATTCACTGCAGAGGATCCATTGGTGAGCAAGTGATGTAATGCTACATTTCTCCAAATCTGTTCTGATGAAGAAACAAACTCAACTACTTCTTGGAAGGCCTAAGGGTGAAAACAAGTATTCCTTTAATCAAATTTTTTTTTACTCTTCTTTTTATACCACATATTTGGAAAAAAAAACCCTCTTTAAATACTAATGTTAGGTTTTAAGTTGTTAAAAACTATCTAATTCTGGTTTCATGTTGTGCTTTTTTAAATGAATCATTTTGAAATAATCTAATCAAATACAATTGAATTGACCAAATTAGTCAAGAGTCACATTGATACATTGTCAGAACAAATATTTACCCACCTTTTTATGTCTGTCCTCACAGGCCAGCTGAACTATCTTGGAGCCAGTCACCAGCTCTGGCATGTGCTGGTGGTGGTCATGTTCTACTGGTGGCACCAAACCGCTATCTACATCATGAAGTACAGACACAATCAGCCCTGCACGGACTACAGCAGTCATGGTTAAACACGGTTATAAAATCACCTGAGCCATTTCTGTTCAACAAATTCATTTGGTTTTTGTTTGGCATTATTTTAAGTTGTGCTAATAGAATCAAACAATGAAACTTTACCTCTCATTTGCCTTTGAATACCCTACTGTAGGGTAACGTACAATGAAAATCACGTTTCGTGCAATCAGTTGAGTTCCTCTGCCTGAACAAATGTTTCATACATATTCTCTGCTGGATATCAAGTGTCTTTGTCTGTTACTTCGTGTATTTTGTTTTCTACTGAGCCTTTTTCCCCATGGTATCATTGGGGTTGTGAAACTATAGATGCTGATAAGTTGCCTCACTTTTCTGGAATGTCCTTAATTGAAATGCTCTTAACTATCACTGTTCTGTGACTGATGAATTATATGGTAGAGGGTAATACTGCAATTTTGTTGTTTTTTTAAATACTTGTAAAAGGAGTTGTTTGATGTATTAAACACATTTGAGTTCATGTATAAAGCAGCACTGAAAATTGGGCATTTAAATGACCAAGAAAGCATTACTTAAGTACTTTTTGGGTCAAAATCTCTATACTTGCACTGAATTGATTATGAACATATCGATGCGGCCGCTACAAAACCTTTGGATTGACTGTTTCTCCATCTCATCCTTTTTAAGCGTCTGTTGGTGGTTTAATTTTCTTTATTTGATATGATGCAAACTGCCTGTCTGAATGAATATCTATGTGAATTGCGAAACTGAATAAAATCAGTTGTATTGTGTAGCTGTTCAAAACGGCTTGTTTTGCTGCTTGATATCGCAAACTGGTGTGTTTTTCCATGTTATTTTAATGTACAGGGTGGGCCATTTATATGGATACACCGTAATAACATGGGAATGGTTGGTGATATTAAAGTCCTGTTTGTGGCACATTAGT
>JAFVLL020002584.1:28008-55788 GCA_021397915.2 Tor tambroides | reverse complement strand
TTTAATAAGACACTTGTATATCATAATTTTCTCTGAAAATATTACCTGTAAATACAGCAAGTGCAAACACCACAAGAACCTTCATGGTCTTTACTTTGAGTCTGTAAGTAAGACATTTTTCATCAACATTCCTGTTTTTCACTAGGAATTCATGATCATTGTAAGTGCAGTACTTTAACTTGACTAAAAAGTAAGGCTGCCTTCTTACCTGTGTCCGTGTGTTTTAATTGACGCTGTCCTGTCTGAAGAACAAGTGTGAAGGTGGCTGTTTCAAATCTGTATTTATATCGCATGGGGAGGTGATTGTTGTAGTGGAAACCCAAAGTCCAGTGGGTAGAGCCTTGCTGTCATTACTCCACATCATAACGTCCTGACTGTACCTATTATCACTAAAGATTCCTGAATTCAATACGGACTGATAACTCTTGGATAATAAACTGTATAACTAAATTCCAATATAAATTCTGTTTTAGATGAACACTTAAGACTATTTAGTAAACTCTCTAAGTAAAATAATTTCTTCAGTGTGATAGACAGACATATAGAAATGATAGTCTGTCCTAAAGTGTTTCATAACTGTGTGTCTCTGTGTGTTTTAAATTACAGGGGATTCAAGAGCATACAATCTCCTTTTAAACTTTTAATATAAAGACATTTTGAATGCTACCCTTTGTGAAATTGTTGATCTGAGGTACTTAATCTATGAAACCAGACACTGATTTTGAACCTTTGAACTAATAACAGCAACAAATGACACCAGACTTTGTTCACCTCCTGATAAGATTTGACACATCACTCAAAGAGATATGTGTTTTTGATCCTGGATGAATCTATGAACTCTATAAATTCACTCCAAGTAGTTTGATATATAACCTACCATTATATCTTAAAAGTTTGCAATAGGTCTTTTCAGTTTCTTTTTTAACTAATCTGTCCAGTGTTAAAAACTGACCTGAAGTGATTCTTAAAAGGAATTATCATCACAGTCAGGGATCATGCATGGAACACTCAGTCCAGGTTACACATGTCTGCTAAACCCCTAAAGATAATGGCAGCTGCTTGACCTAGAACCAAACTACTGCTGCTGATGAATGTCTGAAAAATGCTTTTCTTAAGAAATTTACATTTTTTAGGTAAAAGGGAGCACAAATGTAGTGATAGCTTTCATTTTCATGGTGAAGTTAACATTTGCCATTTTGACAAGAATTAGAGTTGGTTTTCAGGGATAATCTTATAAGTTAAGAGAAGGATCATTCCTTTTTTGGCTAAATGAAACACCTTATATCCATCTAATGTGATACAGAATAAGGAATTGATTTCAGAAATTGTGTTTGTTCACTAAAACAAATATTACAAGTAAAGTAAGCCATAATACTTGTAAACTCAGAAGACAAAAATGATATATATATAGACTATATGTTGAATGTTTAATTTACCTTTGAAACTGACTGTAACAGTTAAAATGTTGTATGATTTTTACATTATTAATTTGTTTTCACCAATGGTTTGCTGAGATCTGCAAATCAGTATTTTATCATCTAAAGCAGTGGTTCTCAACCTTTCTTTAGGCCACCAGCACCCACAAAAGGTGACATAGGCCTATAATTAAATAACTGGACAGTTGGAATTTTATTTATGTGAATAGAAATTATGTACGAATGAGAAAATAATAGTTGAATTTATAAAAATGCAAGTATCTTCTGTAGCTTCTGAAGGGCAGTACAATATCGGGAAAAAAATATATATTTAGGCAAAATAAGAAATGTACACACCTTCATTCTGTTCAAAAGTTTACACCCCTGGCTCTTAATACATTGTTTTTCCTCCTGGATCATCAATGACCATATGAACCTTTTGTAATAGCTTCTATAGGAGTCAAGAACAAGAAGGTATATCCTTCCCTTGCATCCTAAGGGGGTGGAGCTAAGACGCGAATATATTATATATATGTATATATATACATACAGGTGCATCTCAATAAATTAGAATGTTGTGGAAAAGTTCATTTATTTCCGTAATTCAACTCAAATTGTGAAACTTGTGTATTAAATTCAGTGCACACAGACTGAAGTAGTTTAAGTCTTTGGTTCTTTTAATTGTGATGATTTAGGCTCACATTTAACAAAAACCCACAAAAACCCCACAAATCTCAACAAATTAGAATACTTCATAAGACCAATAAAAAAAAAAACATTTTTAGTGAATTGTTGGCCTTCTGGAAAGTATGTTCATTTACTGTATATGTACTCAATACTTGGTAGGGGCTCCTTTTGCTTTAATTACTGCCTCAATTCGGCATGGCATGGAGGTGATCAGTTTGTGGCACTGCTGAGGTGGTATGGAAGCCCAGGTTTCTTTGACAGTGGCCTTCAGCTCATCTGCATTTTTTGGTCTCTGGTTTCTCATTTTCCTCTTGACAATACCCCATAGAGTCTCTATGGGGTTTAGGTCTGGCGAGTTTGCTGGCCAGTCAAGCACACCAACACCATGGTCATTTAACCAACTTTTGGTGCTTTTGGCAGTGTGGGGAGGTGCCAAATCTTACTGGAAAATTAGATCAGCATCTTTAAAAAGCTGGTCAGCAGAAGGAAGCATGAAGTGCTCCAAAATTTCTTGGTAAACGGGTGCAGTGATGTTGGTTTTCAAACAACACAATGACATTGCACCCCAAATCATCACAGACTGTGGAAACTTAACACTTGACTTCATGCAACTTGGGCTATGAGCTTCTCTACCCTTCCTTTAGGACCTTGGTTTCCAAATGAAATACAAAACTTGCTCTCATCTGAAAAGAGGACTTTGGACCACTGGGCAACAGTCCAGTTCTTCTCCTCAGCCCAGGTAAGATGCCTCTGATGTTGTCTGTGGTTCAGGAGTGGCTTAACAAGAGGAATACGACAACTGTAGCCAAATTCCTTGACACATCTGTATGTGGTGGCTCTTGATGCCTTGACCCCAGCCTCAGTCCATTCCTTGTGAAGTTCATCCAAATTCTTGAACTGATTTTGCTTGACAATACTCATAAAGCTGTGGTTCTCTCGATTGGTTATGCATCTTTTTCTTCCACACTTTTTCCTTTCACTCAACTTTCTGTTAACATGCTTGGATACAGCACTCTGTGAACAGCTAGCTTCTTTGGCAAATGAATGTTTGTGGCTTACTCTCCTTGTGAAGGGTGTCAATGATTGTCTTCTGGACAACTGTCAGATCAGCAGTCTTCCCCCATGATTGTGTAGCCTAGTGAACCAAACTGAGAGACCATTTTTGAAGGCTCAGGGGCTTCTTTGCAGGTGTTTTAGGTTAATGGTGGCATGTATATATATTCTAATTTGTTGAAGTGGGTGGTGGGTTTTTGTTAAATGTGAGCCTAAATCATCACAATTAAAAGAACCAAAGACTTAAACTACTTCAGTCTGTGTGCACTGAATTTATTTAATACACAATTTTCACAATTTGAGTTGAATTACTGAAATAAATGAACTTTTCCACGACATTCTAATTTATTGAGATGCACCTGTATGTGTGTGTGTGTGTGTATATATATATATATATATATATATATATATATATAAATATGACAGGATTACCACAGCACTTCTGTTGGCTGATATCACAAAGTGCAACTGGATGCATATGTGGTTTTTCTGTTGTTTTTGTGTTGTAATTCCAACACAAGCTAAATATGACAGGATTACCACAGCACTTTCTGCTGTACAGTATCACAAGAATTTACCATTGGATGCCATGTGTGGTTTTTCTGTTGTTTTTGTGTTGTAATTCCAACACAAGCTTAGTATGACAGGATTACCACAGGAATATCACAGATATATTACATACAGTACAACAAAAATGCTGTGGTAAAGCGTCCCAAAAAACAACACAATACCACATAATTACCACACAATTTTTGTGTAGTACTTTTAATGTTTTACCACATGTAATACCACAGGTAATTTTTGTAAGGGTTGCTATTTACATGCTGGAATTTGCAAGAGCAAAGACTGAATGCTTTTCCAGAGAGGAAACTGATCTGCTCATGTGTGAGGTTAAAGTACACTATAATAATTTTTTACATTGTAATCCTTTCATTTTTAATATTTGGCATATTTGTGTGCTGCTGCACGTCCCTGTGTGTGTAATAAGCAGAGTGTATACACCCATCTTATTACTATTAAGCGTTGCTATTTTGAGGCAACTGAAAACGATTTCGCCATAGACCAGGTTTTAGTTGGTCAATGGTGAAATCGTTTCAGTTGCCTCAAAATAGCAACGTGCCAACAATGCGCCTGGACACACCTCGTTTTCAGACCAGCACGCCCATGGCCGAACAGATGAGCTCAAGTGCATTTGCTACTTAAATAACGTGAAAATGATAACTGCATCGGGCTGAAACTAGCAAGAAACACTTGCGTTGCACGTGGCGTCACATTGCGCCGGGTGTATGATAGGGACCAAAGTATTTCTGTCACAATCCCCAGTGACCAGTCCTGTCATCACTGAATTACATTTCCCAGCATCCCTCTTGGTTCCCACCTGCTCTCTGTCAGCCATCACACCTGCCATGGATTACCCTCTCATCAAGACTCACATTTAAGCGGTCACTTTTCACTTCACCACCTTACATCGCTTATTCCATTGACCAAACTTTGAATAAATACCTGTTTGTTGAAGTGACGCTTGTCATCTTATTCTGCTTGTGTGACAGTTTCTGCAGGAGTAGAGCTATGTTTTCATCAGACACTCAAGTAAACAAACCTTAAGATAACCCCAGCAGACTGAATTAATCTACTTTCTACTCACTGACAGAATAAAAGATCTCCATATCCAGAAGACTGCTGTGAGGGTTATTCAAAGTACAAATGTAATAAACTGTTTTTTGGACTCCACACATCTCTGTACTGTATTTTCTGAACTAAACTGCTATAATGGAATGGACAATACAGAAAAACTAGGATAAAGATGAACGTGTCATCATTCGTCATACGCTGAAGATAAATACTTTTGTCATCCTGAGGTGGGGCTAGTGCACCAGTTGCACCGCCCTTGGGTGAGAAGATGGACAGCTGTTGAAAACTTGTATCATGTTGCAAACATGCGGTCAAGGTCACAAAGCCTAAAATTAACGTATTCAGCAACACAGATGCTGGATCTCCCTGGGTCTATTAAATATTTATACAGGAATTGGTTAAAAATGTAATTTTGTCCTCTGTTTTTTTCCTCAGAATTTTAATACATCTGTATTGCAAGTGGCTTTTCACTGTTAGGTTAAGGAGGTTCTGGCTTAATATTTTGAGAAATTTATAACAAAACATTTTACCTTTGAAAATATAAGCATTAAAATGATAAATCTTGTTACTTTACATGTTTTACACACTAGGCTGCAATATACAATTTTCTGACATTCAAATAATCAAGATATAATACTGTCTCTTTTCGTGGAAACACAAGGATAGTGTATTATTTATTAGACTTCAGATATGTCTTTTGGAGCTGACTGGTCAGCGGGAGACCACTTTGGCTTGGATCAATTGGCTGACAGTCCTATAAATAGTGCAAGTGAGGAGTGAGACCTTCATCAAACAGGTTCAATCAGCAGTCATGAGGTCTTTGATGTTCCTAGTGTACCTTGGAGCCGCCTGTGAGTAGAGACTCCATTCACTGATTCACTGCAGTTATGAATTTCACTCAGCTCATTTAACAGGTAATTATAGTCACTATAATGACCATACTCTCTCATTTGTGTAGTTGCTCTGGTGTTTGACAAGATTGTTGGTGGATATGAGTGCGAGCCCTATTCCCAGCCCTGGCAGGTGTCTCTGAACTCCGGCTACCACTTTTGCGGTGGCTCTCTGGTCAGCGAGTACTGGGTTGTGTCTGCTGCTCACTGCTACAAGTCGTAAGTGACATCTTCATAGAGTAGTTCATGCATCAGTCCATTGGTTTCTTCGATTCTGAACAGTATTGGACTTTGTCTTTCAGACGTTTGGAGGTCCGTTTGGGCAAGCACAACGTCGGAGTTAATGAGGGATCTGAGCAGTTCATCTCCTATGGAAAGATCATCCGCCACCCCAACTATGACTCTTGGACCCTTGACAATGACATCATGCTGATCAAGCTTAGCAGGGCCGCTACCCTCAATCAGTATGTGCAGCCTGTGTCCCTACCCAGTGGCTGTCCCGCCGCTGGCACCAAGTGCACAGTGTCTGGCTGGGGAATCAGCATGAGTTCCAGTGAGTGTCAGGATTCTTGATGTCACTTCCTTCACACTTCATGTTCATAGCACTTCGGTTCACTCCAACTCTTTTGCTGTTGTATAGCTGCCAGCACGCTTCAGTGTCTAGAGATTCTCATCCTGTCTGACCGTGACTGCAACATCTACTTCCCTGGTAATACCATGTTCTGCGCTAGATACCTGGAGGGAGGAAAGGACTCTTGCCAGGTAGAGGATAACAGGAAATAGCGTTGTTGCATGAATATTAAACGAGACTATCTTAATAATAACCAGTTGTTATGTTTCTCTTCTTCAGGGTGACTCTGGTGGCCCTGTGGTGTGCAACGGTGAGCTGCAGGGTATTATATCCTGGGGTTATGGTTATGGCTGTGCTGAGAACAGTCTGTGTGTGTGTGTCTTTGGCAAGGTAATAGAGTTGTTGTTCTTGTTTAATAATTGGTACAGTATGTTTGGTTTTAAATGAAGCACTTATATGATTTATATGAATTTTATTTTCTTCAAGGTCTGCGCGTTCAGCCAATGGATCGCCAACACCATGAATAGCAACTAAAGCTGATACGAAATCACATACAGCCTCCAAATCTTCAATCCATTAGTTTTTCAATTGATTTGTAGCTAAAAACCTGTGTGAAAAAAATAAAATAAAATAATGCACTGCTTTCTCTGTGCTTCATTCATATTTGTTAACAAACACTGTACTTTAACAGGCCTACATTTAAATATGATGCTCCTATCAAAAAATTACATAAGGCAACACAGCAAAGTGTCTGTCATGTTAGCAATTTAGCATAATAATTGAATAATAAAAATAATTATAGAAACAGTTATTCCATCAAATAGACATTAGGGGAAAAAAGGAGTTTCTGAAAAAGGAAATGTTCAAGTCAAGCGGCTATGATGATCAATGATTGTTAGTATTGACATAAATTGTCTACTGTCTTCATAAAACAGCTTCAACATGTTTCTTTAGCAACTGTATCAAAACTATTCCTCAAACTATTTATGAGGTTTAATTTGAATAACAACTAAAGAAAGAAATGCTGTTGAGATTTTACATTGTGGTTACAAATACAATATAGTCTATAGTCTGATGTTGTGTTGTAGTTAGTAGGCTGCACATAATAACACATGATCACATTAGGGCTCTATCATTTACTGAAACCTTTGTCTATTTCCAGTTCCAGTCTACTTCCAGTATTGTATCCAACTTTATTAAATTATGGCCTAAATTTAACTGATGGCTGCTCACAAAGGAGAAGAACTTTTACGCTAAGTATGCATAGGTATGTAGGCTATACATTGGCTGAATGTCTGATGCATACGCCACACAAAATTAGAAACACTAAAGGAGTTTCAAAGTCTTCATTGGATTGGTTGAATTATACAGGATTTCCTGGAATGTGTGTCGTGTTCTTTAAGATTCCACCTGGAAACAAAGATGCCGTGATGCCAGACTCCCTCATGGGATAAGAAATCCATTGTTTTTACAACTTATCAGGATCAACTTCAAGCTGGATTTTAAAAAGTATGTTAAATATTTTAAAGTTCGCAGCATAGAATCTTTAAAATACATCCAACAGTTTTACACACTGGTCTGTTATTGTGGGGACATTTCCACGCCCCTAAACATGACATGGCACAAAATTAAATGTGATTGGTTGCTTTAGTCAGTCATATGGCCTCTTTGGCCATTCAAAGCGGCCAAGGTTCCCAGACCACTTGCCGTCAGTCTGAAAGTCTGGCTACACAAGACTACATTAGAGCAGGCTAAACATTTTCTAAATAAATGAGAATAAAATTGAATTATCCCAGAGGTACATAAAATAAGATCAATGAAACTAAATTAAAAGATTTCAAGAGGTAAAAATGAACCTATTCATCAGCATGACAATGTAACCGCTTTTGACAATACTTATGCGTATGCGGAACCTTACTCAAATCTTATTTTTCATTTCAGACTCTTTAGACCAACGCACCGTCACACATGCACTTCTCATGTGCTGCTGAAATGTGTCTGCTGTTCTCCAGTGGATGTAATTGCTGATAACAGAAGTGCTCATCTGAGTTTTATTTATTTTTTCCCAATATATTTAACGTTGTGTAACAGAGGGTTATTATTTTCTGAAAGAGTGTCCTTCACCGCTTCTTGTAATGTGATTTACCCTGCGGTCGTTGATTTCTCATGGCCTAGACCTAAAACCAAACTATTGCTGCTGACAAATGTCTGACCTTCATAACATTTTAAAAATGACTTTTTAAAGGAACTTACTTTTTTTTAGGCAAAAGGGAGCGCAAATGTTGTGATATTTTTCATTTTCATGGTGAAGTTAACATTTGCCATTTTGACAAGCATTAGAGTTGATTTTCAGGGATAACTTACAAGCAGCATTAACCAAGGATTGTTTAATGATGCTTGTAAGTTTTACTAAATAGATCAAGTTTGTTAGTGAAAGTGTCTAATGTTCTTTGTGATGTTCTAAGTATATTTCAGTTTTAATTTTTCTGGTTTCATTTCAAGGTCACCAGATATGGTCACGTTAATGAGAAAACATGTTTTTCTATAGAATTTATTTGACTTGCAAATATGAGTATATAGCACATCTTCTATAGTTTAGCAAAGACATTTATTTAAAACAGTAGTGTTTCATGGTTGCATAAGGAAAATGAAAAGCTCTTTAAAAAATATCATTAATTTATAAAACAAATACAATTTTTCTACAATTCCATTTATATGTAAAATGAAAGGATAATCAATGCCACTTTCAATGTAGATGGTTCAAAAATAAATACAAAGGCTATATTAAAATGTTTAGATGTTTTACAAATCTGTACATTATGGCCTGTTTAAGTGCTTGTTGTTAGTTCACAGAAAAACAGTCATGTTAATAATAAAACAAATCAAATTATCAGAATATTTAGCTTGTCATTCAGGCTGTCTTGGTAGGGTTCGCTAGCGTTTCCTTCAGGTAGAGGGCTCCAGCTTAGCCTGCAGCTCCTTTACGCCCTGCTTCAGGCTTTCTGTCAGCTCCTCACTCTTCTGGAGCACAGTGGCCTTCAGGTCCTCAAAATCCAGGGATTCTCGTATGTATTTCGCACCCTTCTCGAATGGACTACTGACATATTCAATGTAGGGCTTCAGGGCACACTTCACAGTGCTCACTTCCAACTCTATGCGCTCTTTCAGCTCATCAGCACCTTTGGTGATTTTAGTCATCAGATCTTTAGCCAGAGGATCCATCTGTTCCTTCAGGTTTGTGGTGTACTGGCTGGCCATATCAACATCTTCTGTTAGTCTATCACTATCATTTCAAGGCATTAGAAATGCTTAAGCAATTTATTACTAGCACAGGTAGATTTTCTTGACTTACTTGATTTCTTGCCCCAGTTGGGAAGTTCTACTCTTGGCTTGTTCAAAATAGCTCCTGAATGCATCAGTCAACTGCTCCAGCGGTGGCTTAGGTTCATCTGCATAGAATAGGTTGGCTTGGCAACCTGCAATTATATATGTTCAAGTAATATAAGGTTTTATTATGCCTTATAAAAAATATACCTGTCAGCTTAAAGCATGGCACATATTCTGCCATCCACAAAAAATATATAATATGAATAGTAACAGTAAAGATATTTTCAGTAACACTATGATAATATTTGCTTAATCTGTTTTTGTAACATGTCTAACCTGTACACACGACCAATGCAATGACCAGGAGTATCTTCATTATTTCCATTATTTGTTTTGGCCTGTAAGAAAAATAGATCTGAGTCAGAGTATACTCATTAAAATTATATACAATAAATATAAGTAATAAATAATGATCATAATAATAAATTTAAATAAAATCTAAATAATAATGTAATACAGATATATTAAAATATTTTTTGGCCCTTCTAATAATTACCTGTCAGTGTGTTTAAATTCACGCTGTCCAGTCTAAAGTTGTATTGTGGAGGTAGCGGCAGCATATCTCCATTTATATACCACAGAGAAATGATTGTCGCAATGGAAACCCAAAGTCCAGTGGGTAGTGCCTGACTGTCATGATTACTCCATAACAAAATTTCCTAATTGGGACTTTTTGGCACAACAGATTGTCACGTTCACTGCGTTGCTAAAAGCAATGGTCACTTAAGAACAAATATAGGGCAGCCTTTGATGTTGCATCACAACAATAATTATGGCATTTTGGCAGAACTTATTTCTGTTTACATTTTTGAGGGTCAGTTTATTTAGATTAGAATTGTATGATTTTTTTTAACACTTATCAAGTAGTATATTTAGTATATTTAGAGCACAATTGTCAGTTATTGCCTACTCAAAAAAAAAAAAAGTTTGATTTCTTTTTTTTTCTCTTCAGGGATTTGGTTGATTTGCTAATATGGATGTGTCTCACATCTTTCAACAAAAGCACCATTCTGTCAATAAATAATATTTTATTCATCATTTAAATAAGATAAAATGTGGTATTTGTAAACTTACAAACAGGAATATAGGAATATCACACATTTTTCTCAAAAATAATGTTTCTTATTTTTTATTAAATAAATATCCAACTTTACACAGAAAAAATAGAATTTGCAAATGTAAAGGACATTGGATATTGTACATTTCAATTAATAAGACTTTATCAAATGTTTTGCTTTTAGCTTCAGTGTAAGGCATGGTAGGATGAATAAATGGAGGAAACAGATCAAATATGTCAAATTTTGAAGTTCATCTGTAGTTCTGTTAGTGACAAAAGAAGTCTTTGAAGCATCTAATTTCTTTTGGTGAAGGACTCATACAGGGAGGTGAGCTGGGCCTGCAGGTCCTGTGCGTAGGGGTCCAGCTTCTCCTTCAGGTCTTCAGCATAGGGTGTGAGACTCTGCTGGACCATCTGGGCTCTCTCTCTAATCTGGGTCTGGAGGTCCTCAGTCAGGGGGGTCACGGTCTTCTGGAACTCCTGCAGATGTTGGTCCACTTTCTCCTTGATCTCAGCAGTGTAGGGCTCCAGCTGAGCCTGCAGCTCCTTCACGCTCTGCTCCAAGTTTCCTCTCAGCTCCTCACTCTTCTGGAGCAGAGTGGCCTTCAGGGTCTCAGAATCCAGGGAGTCAGCATATGGAGCCATGGCCGTCCTGAGCTCCTCCACTCTCTGCTGGATCTGGCTCTTGAGGTTGTCGGCATAGGGCTCCAATTTGTCTCTCACACTGATCAGGTCCTGGCTCAGACGCTCCCTCAACACTTCAGCCTCCTTGGTGATTTTGGTCATCAGCTCTTCAGTCAGAGGATCCATCTGTTTCTTGAGGGTGACGGCATACTCGCTGGCCATATCGGCACTCTGGGTCAGTCTGGCACTGCGATGTGAAGAAGAACATTTGAGTGTCTTCTCAGGGAGCAAGAAATACTCTAAATGTGCCCTGCAAGTATGTTCTTGACTTACTTGACTTCCTGTCCCAGTTGGGAAGACCTGATCATCTTGACGGTTTCCTCTGCGGTTTGTGTTGCCTTCACGACATAGCTCCAGAAAGCATCTGTCAGCTGCTCCAGCTGTGGCTTGGGCTCATCAGCATAGAATAGGTTGGCCTGGCAACCTGTTGATAGAGCATTTCAGAATTATTAAATTGTATTGTTAGTACACTCTGTGAATTTATCAAGTCATTTTTAAATTTCATATTTTAATTTTCTCAGATTTTTTTTTTTTTACCTGTAAATACAGCAAGTGCAAGCACCACAAGAACCTTCATGATGTTCAGTTTTAGACTGTAAGCAAAAGACACTTTTAATCAATGTCTCTTTTACAGAAATGCATTATGTGTAAAGTGCTGTTTTTCGAATTGACTGAAAAGTAAGGCTGCCTTCTTACCTGTGTCCGTGTGTTTTAATTGACGCTGTCCTGTCTGAAGAACAAGTGTGAAGGTGGCTGTTTCGAATCTGTATTTATATCGCATGGGGAGGTGATTGTTGTAGTGGAAACCCAAAGTCCAGTGGGTAGAGCCTTGCTGTCATTACTCCACATCATAACGTCCTGACTGTACCTTCAACCACCACAGACTCTCAAATTCAGTGCAGATAATGATAAGAATGGAACTTTGTCTTTGAAAGCAGTAATGAATTTCTTGTAGGAATTTTTAATGGGTCAAAAGAAGTGTGTGTAAATTATTTTTAGGGTTAGCACTTAACATGACACAGATGTCATTAGAATAGTTAAAATAAAGACAAACAAGAAAACTACATGTAAAAAAATATATCTAAGCTATAATTTTATAAAAATCTTAAATCCTGAAAGGGGTCATTCTGAATAAGTGAATTATTTAAAGTCCATCTTAGGTACTTAAACCAGACAGAGCCCAAGTTTGAACATTTGACCTAATAAAACAACAAATGATAAAGACGTTCTGCACGCCCTGATAAGATCTGACACATCACTCAAAACCTCGTTTCTGTTTCTGCTGGCTGTAGACAGATTTACACTTGTCCTTTAGCCTTAAATCTAGGAGTTAACTTTTATTAACAATGACAATAAGTTACCATTTATTAAGCAATATAAAAATAGTTTCAAAGTATATAGACTCCAGACACTTGCCATGACCTCAATAACAGGGCTGAAAGAACAGAAAGTTGTTTAATTATTCATTAACAATATTTAGCTGGTGAAACTATGCAATTTTTTCATAAAATTCCTCCAATTTCTCCATTAGTTGACCTATAATTAACCACAGTATTGGCCAAAAGTGAAGTCTGGAGAGGATATTTCTCAATATTTGCTTTTGATGGCTCAACAAGATCAAAATATATTATGAAGAAGAAAAATAGCTTGGTTAAGATTTAATTGACAAAATTATTTGGCAATAATTTGCCAAAATAATAAAAAAACAAAACAAAACGCTGACAGGAAAAAAGCATACATTGAATATAATAATATAATCAACTATTATTCTATTTTTGTTTGTGTGGGTGGGTGGGGGGGGGGGGTCATTACACAGTCGATCTCCAGGGCAGTACTCAGTAAGTTTTTTTATTGTGCGTAATTTCTTAGTTTGACGCAATTTATCATGTTTCATTGCCTTATTATGAATGAAACTGCATTTTTCACCACTAGAGAGCACTATCACTACTAGTTATGTATGGGTTAGTGTTCCTTTTATTTATTGTCTGATTTTGATAATTGTTTACATTATTGAAGTTAGTATCAGTTCCTCCACAGAAGCAAAACAGTTATCATGGGAGATGAGTACACAAATCAAGCCTGAAGTGAAAAATCAAACTCAAATGAAACAAATAAAAAAATATTTTAAATGTAGCTAAAATAGTGATAGTCTAAATTATTAAATGATCTCAAGAAAACTTAATGAGCCTCCTCAAATATATGATGTGATAAAATTAACAGTTATTTTTATCATAGATTTATAATGTGCATGATTCAGATGTATAAATGTATTTTACTGTAATATTTACCCACACTTATACAGTGCAAAATGACCACTAAGGTCTTGATCCCATCATCTGGCATAATAAATAGTGCAAGCACAGAGTTATTAAACTCATGGGTTTTTCTAAATTGGACATGCAGTCTTCTACATATCAGTGACGAATGAAAATTGATTGCAGATGTTTTATTGTTGCAATAACAAGAAAAAAAACTAAAAACATTGCAATGTAACAGAAATATGAAAGGGAACTCCAGTGTAACTCTGATTAAATAAGGGCCTGGAGATCTTCAGGTGCTGCAACAAATGATTTTTACATTTCCTGCAGATATTGGCCCAGATTATTCTTGAGTTCAGTAGTGTAGGGCTCCAGCTGAGCCTGCAGCTCCTTCACACTCTGCTCCAGGTTTCCTTTCAGCTCCTCACTCTTCTGGAGCAGAGTGGTCTTCAGGGTCTCAGAATCCAGGGAGTCAGCATATGGACCCATGGCTGTCCTGAGCTCCTCCACTCTCTGCTGGATCTGGCTCTTGAGGTTGTCAGCATAGGGCTCCAGTTTGTCTCTTATGGCATTCAGGTCCTTTTCCAAATGCTCCCTCAATACTTCAGCCTCCTTGGTGATTTTGGTCATCTGATCTTCAGATGGAGGAGCCTCTGTTAGTCTAGCGTTGAAAGGAAAGTTTATGTCTTGTAATTTATGTCTTGTAACTAGAAATATTACTAATTAATTATGCTCACATTTCACTGCTGGTTATATATTCTCTATATAATCGTGTATGTGACAAATAAAAATCTTGAATCTTGAATCTAAAAATAATAATGGTGGTATATAATATTTCTCTTCTAAACTTTTCAAGCATCTACACGCAAGTGTAGATTAAAAGTGTTTTAAGATCACGGGAAACAAATTCATGTGTCCAAACTTTCTGAACACATCAAGAATATGTTTCATCCACTAGGAACTTTAATGTAAGTTAAATGTATTTAACATCCTGTTTAGATTATTATATTATGTTATATTATTAAAAAAATTAAGTCATTTCAACAGTTATCTAACCTGTAAAAACATCCAATGCAAGAACCGCAAGAACCTTCATGGTTTTTCTGCCTTAGCCTGTAATACAACAACACATTTGGTTCATTTAAACAATTTAATCATATTTTACATGCACCATATTTTGAACTAATAAATAGTGAATTTCTCTTCTTACCTTTGTCAGTATGATTTAGTTGACCCTGTCCGGTGTGACGAGCAAGTGTGCTGATTGCTGTTTCATAGCTGTATTTATATAGCATTGGGAATTTATTTGGATGTTTATATCTAGATACTCTGTGTCTTCAGACTTTTTGTCTCAAGATGTGCAGGTCTGGACGTCACTTGAAAGCACCAGGCCCATGAGTTACTGCGTACACCTGCGTCAGCACTGATACTGAAGTACAGACATTATGTTAATGTATGATATATCATTAGTACAACCAGAAGTGACTGGAACAGGTCCACCTTTGGAAAGTTCTGAAACTTATCTAATCTTTATTATGTGTTAAAAGAAATCAGTTGAGATGAACTTTGCATGATTTGTCAGTTTCTTTATTTAAAAGATTTTTTACATACTTACAGACTTTTAGAAATATTGTATATTAGATATGGTATCACTATTGTATTGTTATTTTCTAGAAGCACTTCTCATGGTTTGATAACTATAGACCCTATTTTTGTAGAAGTGATAACCTATTTTTTTCTGGTTATTTTATTAAAAAGTATGTCATCTTGACCTTGTGCATTTTCAGGGCTACTTAAATGTAATATTTTGAAGTGTATAACATTTCAGTTGTGCTGATCGACACAATTGGACAGATGAAATATTTAAAAACATTGTGTTAGTAAATGGCAGATGTTTTATTGTTGCATAAATAAGACAAATGATACACTTGGCATTTCCATGAAACAACATTTTCTGTCAGATGTTATAAAGACTTGCTAAATTGAAATAAATACACACTAGTTAGAAAAGAGCAACATTTCTGCATCTGTATGAATGGTTAAGGTGTAAACAAAAGGGTTTCAGAAAAAAGAATCACTCTTTTTCTCTATATTAGTGTTTGGTCTACATGTAAGACCAAAAAGATATTGTTGTTGCCCAGTAGTTTGATTTAGGTCATGGTTATTGGAGAGATATTGATTTTGGAGTCACAATGGAATGAAAAACAGTTCTGTTAGTGTCAAAAGAAGTCTGTTGGTAGCATCTAACTTCTCTTGGTGAAGGACTCATACAAGGAGGTGAGCTGGGCCTTCAGGTCCTGTGCGTAGGGGTCCAGCTTTTGCTTCAGGTCTTCAGCATAGGGTGTGAGACTCTGCTGGACCATCTGGGCTCTCTCTCTAATCTGGGTCTGGAGGTCCTCAGTCAGGGGGGTCACAGTCTTCTGGAACTCCTGCAGATGTTGGTCCACTTTCTCCTTGATCTCAGCAGTGTAGGGCTCCAGCTGAGCCTGCAGCTCCTTCACGCTCTGCTCCAGGTTTCCTCTCAGCTCCTCACTCTTCTGGAGCAGAGTGGCCTTCAGGGTCTCAGAATCCAGGGAGTCAGCATATGGAGCCATGGCCGTCCTGAGCTCCTCCACTCTCTGCTGGATCTGGCTCTTGAGGTTGTCAGCATAGGGCTCCAGTTTGTCTCTCACGCTGATCAGGTCCTTGCTCAGACGCTCCCTCAACACTTCAGCCTCCTTGGTGATTCTGGTCATCAGCTCTTCAGCCAAAGGATCCATCTGTTTCTTGAGGGTGACGGCATATTCGCTGGCCATATCTGCACTCTGGGTCAGTCTAGCACTGCAATGCAATGTGAAAAGGTGAAATGTGTATTTGCATTAATGCAATTCGAGATTTGAGTATTTCAAACACAGATTGTGACTTCTGAACATTACTTACTTGACTTCCTGACCAAGTTGTGATTCTCTGATCATTTTCAGTGTGTCCTCTGCGGTGCGTGTGGCCTGGGCAACGTAGCTCCAGAAAGCATCGGTCAGCTGCTCCAGCTGTGGCTTGGGTTCATCAGCATAAAACAGGTTGGCTTGGCAACCTGGAAAAAGACAAATAATTAAGTTTAAGTCTGTCTGTCAGTTTCCAAATCTGCTCAAACAGCTAAAGATTTCAATATGTGTACTTTGTCATATTTGTAGTTTCTCAGTATATTTAAATGATTAAAATTCAGCGCAGGTCTTGGCGTAGATCTAATGTTATTTTAATATTATTTACCTGTGAATGCCACAAAGGCAAGTACCAGATACAATTTCATCTTCACAGTTGTTTGCTAAAAAAGAGAGAAAAAATATTATTTACATTTACTTATCCTAAAGCATTGCATATTTATTTAGACGATACTTTTCACTGAGCAATTTGTTGTAGTATTTTAGTAATTTATAATTGTCTGTCAAACTTTAATTACCTTCAAGTCCCACAGTTATTTCTTAGTCCAGTAAGCATTAGTGAGGAGAGGCTGTGGCTATATATATGTGCGTGTGCGCAGTTGAATAATCCAAAGAAAAAAATCAAAGTCCATCATCCAGTGCCATGCTGTCACTGCCGCTCCCCCCACTGTCACTTTAGCCTGCAGTCACATGATGTTGTGCTTTGAACCTACTGATACAGAGACTCCATACAAATAGATCACCATAGAAATCACAGTCATGGTGTATTCAGTGGGTATTATAACATTTAGCATATAGCTCAGTCTCAGTTGTTAGCTTTAAATAATAAGATTTCAAAAAATGAACCAGATTTTTTTTTATTTAGTTCATTTGTCATAATAATTCAGAGATGATCAGTGACTGATTAACTTTAGTTTACTTTATGTAATATCACATTAAATAATGGCTTTTTTAAGAAAGTGGGTGGAAAAGTTTAAAGTTTTTTATTTCATATTTTTCATTAAGCACTATAAAGTTATGACCTTTGTGCTGCCACAGTATTTAGTTCAGATTGGGATGTGAACTTTGAACTGAGGGTGTATGGAGATAGTTGTTTTATACATGTGGCAGCACCCCCTTTCTGTTTTTTGAATATTTTATGTTGTAAAACATTTTATATTTAAATTTATTTGCAATTCCTTTTACTACACCAAAAAGAAACAAAGAAAAAGTATATATTCAGTAGAAAAGTTATGACTTGAGAAAGTGCTTTTAGTGATTGGGGACTGAGCCTTTCAAACTTCAATATATGCAAAAACTCCATAAAAGTATCATAACAGACCAAGTCTCAAGCCACAGGATATGTTTGTATGTGGAAAGTTGAATCGCCCAAAAATAATAAGGTAATAATGTCTCAACTCACTTTAATTGTAATTACATGGAAAAGTGCAACAAGTACATTATTTGGTTTGGAATGACATGAGGGTGAGTAAATTATGACAGAATTTTCATTTAAGACTGAACTATTTCTTTAAGTGTTTGTGAATAAAAATAGCAACATAGGAAACACTACACATTAGATGGAGTTGTGTTGGGTTAAATGAAATGGTCTGTGACTATGGAAAGGTGATCCATTGCTCAGATCAAGGACAATGGAGCTTTAGTTGACTAGTTTTTGTCGACCAAATTCCATGGGGATTTTGAAAAAGAAAGTTTATTTCATACAATAACTAATGTATTCCAAAGATTCTTTCAATGCTATTATTAGTACTTTTGAAATTTAAACATCACATTCATTTAGACTGTATATTTTTAGTGTACATAATTTAATGTCATCAATTGTGTAGAGCTTTGATTTGCGTGGGTGAGTTGCTGTTTTCACATGAAGAAAACTATAGAGTTTACACTAAGTGGCAGTATTCAATTCAGCAATTCAGCATTATTAAACACTTTCTGTTAGACTCCACCAGACACACCTCTCCCGTCATCCAGCCAGCGTGGAGGGGCAGAGTCCGCTTACAACACTTCAATTGGATATCTGATTTCCTCCACACATAAACAATATTTACTGTAACCTTGGACATTCAGAGCACAGAAAAAAAACATGGAATCTGTACCACTCGCTTACCAAACAGAATGTCAGATTTTTGTGCTGTTTTTATAAACATATTAGTGTAAACCTGTTTTCTTGAGGTTTCAAGTACGTTTGATTGTCCTATAAGACGTAAAAAGTAAAATATCTCCAGCCAAATTAGACTTTATATCAGTGTGACCTATAAATGCATATAAATAGAACACAAAGGAAATTCAACTTGTACATTGGTAAACATCCAGTAATGTTTCTGTCCTGGATTATTGTTGGTAAGATCGAGACATGATCAGAGCATTATTTATTTGTCTGTGAGTGTTTTTCAGTGGCATAGATGCCCATTGAAGCTCACAGTGACAAATGCATTACTGTCACAAATACACAAGAAGTTTGACTTAAACTGTGTCTTGCACTGCCAGACGTCTAGACGTCATCCACAGATTGGCATTGTGCTAATGCATGCAGGCAAGCACATATTAGTTTGGCTACTGTCAGCAAAGACAGTGTCTCCTTCACTGATGAACAGATTGGATATGAGGCTTTGATAGAGAGAGGTCAGCGTATGCATACAAAGACTTGGATGTGGCTGGGTTGGGTTGGATGTGGCTGAGTTGATATTACATAAACTGGAGCATGTGTGTTTGTGATTACAAAAGTTACTTAGAATTCACTTAATAATCACTTAATAACCCTTTATAGTGTTGACTCTGGGGAACAAACCCACTTTTTTCATTTTGCAAGATAAATGGTAAAATGTGATATAAAATGCTAAATAGTGGCAGGATGACTCATGAACAAATAGAAAGCTTTTTCTTTGTCACATCACTTTCTGGGTTAGGGTTACAGGGTTATCTTTGTGTGCTATGTGGAGACTGCACAGTTCTGCTTTGGAGAACCTTTTTTAGATTGACTCATTCACTATTGTTAATGACTGTAAAAGAATTCCCTGGCTCTTCCAAGCTTTATAATGGCAGTGAATGGGTGTTGATATTCAACAGTCCAACAGAAGTCCAATAAGTCCATCCATCCTAAAAAAAAGTGCTCCACATGGCTCTGGGGATTTAATAAAAGCCTCCTGAAGCAAATCAATGTATTTTGTAAAAAAAAAAAAAAAAATCCATATTCAAAACTTTTTAACCCCTAATCTTTAGCTTCCTCTGTTGTATGTGCATTATTTTTTAGCATTTATTTTTAAGTAAGTAATTGGCTGGGAGCCCATTTGATTAGATGCTGTCATAGCAGTTGAAGTCGGTTACTCTACTGATGAGTGTATTAAAAGTGTTTAATGTCCTTGTTCATCGCTGATTGTATTAGAATAGAATAGAATAGAATAGAATAGAATAGAATAGAATGATGCTTAAAGCACAAGTTGTTTAAAGCTAACAACTACAGTGGGGCACCTGCTCCACCATGTGGTGATCCTCAGTTTCTTTGTGAAAATAGACCACTCTTAAAAACACATGCATGTTATTATGGAAGCCCTATTGTAACCTACTACTATTTATTAGTGAATATGTACTATGCTTGATGGCAAATAATTATGTAATTATCATGTAATACAAGAGTGTATTACAGATTATATGAGCTTTTGTGTCGATATTACAGCTCCTACCAAAAGGATTAAATGTTATTCAATTAACCAACCATGGGTTACTCCCGAGCTAAAGGTATTATTAAATGAAAAAAGAGGGCCTTTTTAGATGGTGATAGGGATGAGCAACAGAGGGAACAGAAGATATTAAAAGTAAAAATTAGAGAGGGGAGAGAGTGTTATAAGTTAATAATGGAACAAAAACTACAACAAAAGAATGAAAAAGAGATTTGGAAAGATCTTAACAGGATGTCTGGTCATGAAAATAAAGTAAGGGGGTAATGCTTCGGGTGGTCAGATGTGTGAGATTGTAAAAACATACAAGTATGGGTGTATACTTGAATAACAAGCTAGACTGGTCTGATAATATGATTAAAATTTACAAGAAGGGTCAAAGTCGTATTTATCTGTTAAGAAGACTGAGATCCTTTGGGGTTTGTCATGTACTACTAAAGACCTTCTGTGGTATCATCTGTGTTACTGTATGCTGTCATGCTCATAAAGAAGGCAGGTTCTGTTGTGGGTAGTGTGTTACCCAGTACTGAGGATACAGCGCAAGATAGAATGATTGATAAACTGGTTTTTAAGATGAATCATGATTGTCACCCCCTTCATGAAGTAGTTCAAGTCCTTATGAGTTCATTTAGCCCAAAATTAATTCAACCCTGCTATCATAGGGAGCGTTTTAGGAAGTCTTTTTTGCCATTAGACTGTATAATCAGTGTTACACAAGAAGATAGATCACATCATAGTGTCAATTTGCTTGTAGTTTCAATACTCATAATGCTTTGCAAACCTGATACTTGTGAATGTTTTAATATTTTACTTACTGAATATATTTTTGTGGGATTTTGTGCTGCTGTGACTGTAAATTTGCCTTCAGAGATTAATAAAATTTATCCAATCAATCCAGTCCAATGTAATGATTATTCATTAATTATTATGTAACTATACAATTGAGTTGACCTAATTTTATAATGTATTTTTGCAAATATGTTTGTATGTAGAGTTTCTGATTTTTTTTATCACCTGTTCATGACTATGCACACATTTGGTTTTAGATATCAGTGCTGAATACATCATATTGAAACCATTTTGCATTCATATCTAGAAAAGTGAAGTTAGTACAAATACTAGAGCAATGGTTCTCAACCAGGGGTCTGGGACCCCCTAGGGGGCCTTGGTATTACCTAAAATTATTTAAGATAAGATAAAACATGTAAAAGTTGTGTGTGTGTGTGTGTGTGTGTGTGTGTGTGTGTGTGTGTGTGTGTGTGTGTGCGTATGACTTTTATCGTTGAAGAACCAAATATTTCAAGATCTTGGGAAAACACTATGAGTGTTGGATAGAAATTGTGTGTAAAAAATGTACTTTGCAAAATCCTTATATAAATTATTAGAACAGGCCTCCATACAAACAGTGGACAGTGGGGGGCCTTGAGAAAAAATTGAGAACCACTGGCTTAGAAAGTGAAAACTGATTTTATACTGAACATTTAGATTTAGACTTTACGTCTTTACACATGTGAGATGGATTGTGGGAAAATGACTAAGCAATCATCAGGTATTTTTCCAACCACACCAACAGATTACTGTCACAAGTATGCATGTCTTAAATGTTTTCAAATCTAAATCAATGAACCAGCAAAGTTTCTTCAGTTCTTAACCGAAACTTTGTGACTTCATCATTAAGACTTCATCATTAAGTACCTGAACCCACACTTTAAAACAATTCCAGATTTAAAGATGTACAGGATTCCAGACAATAGTTCATCTGTGATAACATTGTGCTGGTAACAGTATTTCTTCTTCACAAATATTCAGAGAGTTCTCTCAACTATGTCAAAAAAGAATGAAGTGTTTTGTTTCTGTTTCTTTCTGCCTTTTGTTGTTTAATAACTTCATTCACCTGAAGAGATGATGAAGAGATGCTGGTTCATGCATCAAAAACTATGTAAAACTCGGGATGTTTTATTTCATTTTATGTTTATATTCCTAATAAGCTCCAAAAGAAACCAATATAAATCCACTTCAGCTTGCTCAGTCAGAGGCAGTGTCAGTCTTGTGAACATGTTGTAATATTGATTATTCATAACTATAGGAACTATTCCCGAACAAATGAAGAGCATGAACAGCAAATTTACTCCTCAGTCAGTATACTAATATATAAGAATATATAACTAATTTGTAGTTAATAATTAATAACCGGGGTAGTACACTATTAGATAATTATAAACCCAAACAAGACATTTCTTGTTGCTTACCACAAAAATACATTACTTATTCATGTTGATTTCCATGATTTTCATTTTATAATGATTTTCCAGATTACAGAAAAATATGTTAACAATCAAGTCAGTACTGATAGATATCACTTTTTTTTTTTTATCCGTAAAGACTGTAATAAAGTAATTTATCTACTATTAGAATATTATTGGTCAGGATATTATTATTTATTAGAAAAGAACTCCTGAAGAAGCCAAAAGACACATATCATTTAATTAAGTGAGGTAACTACGCTCATAGTGATTTTCGTTCAGGGGCCGGAATGCACAAAAATCTTCTTAAGAGAAAATTTAAGAAATTTCTTAAGATAAATTCCAAGAAGTTCATTTGAAGTTCTTGAAATATTCTTTAGAAGTTATCAAATATGTTGTTTGGTGTTATCTGATTGAATGAACGGTGGTTCTTGCTGAAGACTCGGTGCTAAACACTTCAAGGGTTATTTTTTTGTGCTGCCTGCAGATTACGGTATAAATATAATAACACTATTTTCATTGCAACCGTTTGACGGGTGTTCAGAACTCTTTTTTGCATTTTTAATGTGCTGTGTATTTTGGTTAAAAATATTAGAGAGAGCAAATGTACAGCTGGCAGAAGCAACATTTTTATGTAGGCCTATTTAAATTATAAAAGGTTATATCATAGTCATAATAAAAAATAAAAATACCACGAACAACTAAAGTTAAAAAATAAAGTAAATCATCCAGAGCAGTTGTGTGAGTCATACAGCCATAGGGGCCATTTGCATAGAACATGTATTTCAACTCAAAAACATGTTAGGAAATAAATACGGTAATTTTAGATCAGTGTTGGTCATTAGAGGGGTAGTAATACAAAAATGATTTTTATTAAAAATGTAATAAAGGAAAAATGAAAATAAGGATTTGTGATTTGTGAAACTTAATTGAGGAATTCCTGCAATACTGAATGATGAAATTCATTTCTTGCACAGATCAGTCGAGTTGTGCATCAAAGGGTTAAAAAATGAAGTAAATCATCCAGAGCAGTTGTGTGAGTCATATAGCTGAGGGGCCATTCACACAGAACATGTATATCAACTCAAAAACATGAGGAACTGGAAGTGGAATGGGGAAAGACAAGGCCTCAAGACGTGTTGAACTTTAAATAAAGTATCAGATTTTTAGAACCCTGTCATGCACGAAACTCTGCAAAAACCAGTGGATGGAAAAATGAGTTCTGTGTGATCGGCCCCTTAGGCTGCATGACAAAAATCTGTACTGCTGTAACTTCCTGCGGATGTACAATGATTCACTTTTATTATTATTTATTTATTTTTTTATTTTTTTATTTTTTAAACTTTAGGGAGTTGGTCAGGGTCTTCCTAAATTGTTTATGATAATACTGTGATATGACTCTTCATTATTTAAATTATAATCAATAAAGTCACTTTAATAAAAAACAATGAGTTCTAAAAATAACTGCAAATCACTCAATTTAAAGTAAATCTGTAGTCTATACGATACAAAAATGTGATAATTGAAAAACTCAGTTTGGTAAATATGAGTTGCTTTTGCTAATCAATATTTTATTAAAAATGTTAAACCTTAATCTTAGACTCGGAGTATGAATTATCAGTGTGCGCGCGTGCGTGCGTGTGTGTGTGTCTTATTTTTTTCTGTATGGTATCTCAGTATGAGGAAGTGTAATAGATCTGTACTATCCGCATATTTAAACGACTTGTCAAACTTTAAGAGAATCTCACTTGGTATTTACTTGCCAAGCTGGGTGATCAAGCAGTTTTCAGATACAGATCATTGAAAACTGGTATGTATCCCCCTTTTATGCTAGAGTTTTAAATCACACATTTTGATGGCCTGCTATAAATGTCACTGAGATATTAGTAGTATTTTACAATTATTAAATACGTAGTGTATCAAATTTTAATGCAAGTGACAACTATCAGTCATCAAATGTAATCATTTACAGTGAGAATGCATTCAGGTGCTTTCCTTCTGTTGAGCTCGGCTTTGGCTCTTTGTCTTGCATCACCAATGGTAAGTGTGATAGTTGACAGAGTTTGTTATAGTACATTGTAAAGGTGATATACAGTTGTTGATTTTTAAATATGTTTTCCTAATGTCTGATTATTGCTTTCTTATCTTGTATTCTCAGCCCCCACAAGATATAGTTGGTAAGTACAGCACAGTCATAGATATTATTTGTTGTAAAGTTATTGTAATGTTTCCAGTGAGCAGATCCTGTTTTGATCTCTGCCAGATGATGTGATGCTCTTTTATCATTTTACTTTCTAGCTGTTTCACTAAAATTTTTGTCTAAATTTGTCTAAAATTATTATTGTTTTTTTTTTAATTATTATTTGACCTCTCTGTCTTAATTTTTCTTTTTTTCATTACAAATTTCCTCATTGGCACTACAGAGGAATGGAAGGACATTCCAGATATAAACAAAGGTAAAACCAATATTTTATCTGAAGAAATCAAGTATATTTATATGTCAACTTATATCCAATTTTGTTTATACATCATTATTTTTACTCATGTTTTTTGTAAGCATATGTACTGTGAACTGAACAGTCTTGTGATATTAGGTTTAAATCTCAGAGAAGGAGACATTATGATGGTGAGTTCTGTTTGTTGTTTATTGTATAAATACAATGCTGGATAATTCAGTAGATCTACAGTGGTTCTCTCAGGATACTTAAAACAATCTGTTTTAAAGCCTAAGCAAAGGAGCGCCATTCTTGGGAACCGGTGGGATATTTCCGTCCCCTATGAGCTGAGTGTAAATCTCAGTAAGAAAACATGGATTTCTCACTTACGGTTTAACAAATGAAATTTAAATATTTTAATTAACTTTATATTGTTTTAGATTATTTTTGATTGTGGTTATAGGTGTGAACTATAAAGGAGTCATTTTGAGAGCCTTTGAGCAGTTCAGACTGAAATCATGTATTGACTTTAAGCCCAGAGCAGCAGAAGACATTTCTTACATCTCTGTGGAGAGTCATGCTGGGTACAGTATTGTATCAACAATATTAGTAATATATAGTAATATACACTAAAGCCTAAACGATGCTGTACAGTGGCCCAGTAGTGCACAACACAATGAAATCGCCACAACACAATGCATAGGACAAATTTTATTGTGTTGTGCTAATTTCACTGTGTTGCAGCTTGTTTCCATTGTGTTGTGGCTTGTTTCCGTTGTGTTGTGACTTGTTTCCACTGTGTTGTGCTAACTTTGTTGTGTCGTGGCTTGTTTCCATTGTGTTGTGCTAATTTCGGTTTGTTGTGCTAATTTAGTAGTGTTGTGGCTTGTCTCCATTGTGTTGTGGCTTGTTTCCACTGTGTTGTGCTAACTTTGTTGTGTTGTGGCTTGTTTCCATTGTGTTGTGCTAACTTCGTAGTGTTGTGGAGATTTCTTTGTGTTGTGGCTTGTTTCCATTGTGTTTCGCTAACTTTGTTATGTTGTACTATTTCCGTTGTGTTGCAAATTGTTTCCGTTGTGTTGCGGCTTGTTTCCAATGTGTTGTGCTAATTTCGTTGTGTTGTGGCTTGTCTCCATTGGGTTGTGGCTTGCTTCCATTGTGTTGCGACTTGTTTCCGTTGTGTTGTGGCTTGTTTCCATTGTGTTGTGCTAATTTCAGTTTGTTGTGCTAATTTCGTAGTGTTGTGGCTTGTTTCTGTTGTGTTGTGGCTTGTTTCCATTGTGTTTCACTAACTTTGTTGTGTTGTACTATTTCCGTTGTGTTGCGAATTGTTTCCGTTGTGTTGCGGCTTGTTTCCAATGTGTTGTGCTAATTTTGTTGTGTTGTGGCTTGCTTCCATTGTGTTGCGACTTGTTTCCGTTGTGTTGTGGCTTGTTTCCATTGTGTTGTGCTAATTTCGTAGTGTTGTGGCTTGATTTCGTTGTGTTGCAGCTTGTTTCCATTGTGGAGATTTCATTGTGTTGTGGCTTGTTTCAATTGTGTTGTGCTAATTTAGTTGTGTCGTGCTAATTTCATTGTGTTGCAGCTTGTTTCCATTGTGTTGTGGAGATTTCATTGTGTTGTGCATTACTGGGCCACCATGTGTACTGAATGTATAGTGTACAACATTTAAATGAATAAACTCCCAGTCAAAAGTTTGGGCACACTTGACTATTTCTTGTAAAGGGATTTGCCATATATAATGTTTAAACAGCTATAATAGACAGACAACAAAATATTAAAGAAAAGAAGACATCAACATTTAACATTGTTTGGTCACTACTGTGTATAATTCCATTTGTGTTATTTGACAGCTCTTGGTTACTTTTTTTGGGTAAAACATAATTTGAATTCTAGTGTTGTTAACATTACACATCAGTGTAACTATGTTATGTGAAAGTGCTCTCTCACTTACTTTTCAGGTGTTGGTCATATGTCGGTCGCACATTTGCTGGAGGGCAGGCTCTTTCCATTGGAGATGGCTGTGGAACAAAAGCCATTGTTGAGCATGAGTTTCTCCATGCACTGGGATTTTGGCATGAGCAGTCAAGATATGACAGAGATGATTATGTGACCATCAACTTTAAAAACATCATCACAGGTTGCCCTGTATTTTTACTATTATAATTTTGTATTTAACTTTAATTGTCTTTTAGGAAAAAAAAATTAAACAGTCCTTTAATTACTTGATATATGATGACATATACAGACATACTGATTGCAGTATCTAACTAATCAGCACTTATATAAGACATTCCTTATTTAAAACCACATCAATAATTCCATCAGTCATTATTTTCAGGTTATGAGGACAATTTCAATAAATACAGTGAGAACGAAACCACGACCCAAGACACCCCATATGACTACTACTCTGTGATGCATTATGATAAAAATGCCTTCAGCAACAGTAATGGATCCACAATTATTACCAAGCATCCTGAGTTTCAAGATGTGATTGGTCAACAACTGGACATGAGTGAATATGATGTGATTGAACTTAACAAACTCTATAAATGCAGTGAGTATTTCCCACACTGTTTTCATTTTTTCATTTTTTTTTTTTATTGTTTTATAGTTTTTTTATGTGAATTCTATAAATTAGTAAATTATTGCTATTGGTTTTTGTTACATTTCTTAGCAGGAATGTCTGATGTAAGGGAGACCACAGAAAACATATTATGAATAGAAGTTGTAATAATTAGATTTTCCCTTAAACATTTGCATTACAGATTCGTCCAACTCTTTCCTTGATCACTGTAGTTTTGATGATGAATCTCTGTGTCAGATGAGCGTCTGTTCTGCTGCTGATTATGGCTGGCAGAGAGTGAAGTCAG
>JAFVLL020002584.1:0-27908 GCA_021397915.2 Tor tambroides | reverse complement strand
AAGATTCACAATATGATTTCAGTTTACATCTTGATTTGTGTGTGTGTGTGTGTGTGTGTGTGTGTTTTGAGCATTTGAATTAAGTTAAATGGTTTTATAATATACTGAACTTTATGTAATACTGTATACCCTTCAAAGTTTGCTGAGGACAGTTACAAAAGTCAGTTACACACACACACACACATACACACACACTCATATAAAGTGAATTGGTCGAATTTGAAAAAGTAAGACTGATTACCACTTGGTTAATTGATAGTTAGCCAAACAGTTCTTAAGACACAGACTCAACTGTGGCTTTGTTTATGCAACTGCCTGAGAACCACTGGTGTTAACTAATAAGCATAGGTAAGAAGTTTATGTCAATGTTTGAGTTTAATTTTAATCTGATATGTCAAATCATGTGAACATACTGGTAGAAAGCTTGGTTTTCCACCCCACACTTCCATAGATGCTTGCAGGCCTCAGGTGTTGGAGCAAAGTAAGTCAAGATGATCTTCTGATCCTTAAGTAAAGGTCACAGGAGGTCATAAAGTGTTATTATTTACTTTTGACTCTTTGTTCTTCTGCATTATCTGGGGCTGCATTGATTTCACTCACCTCTTGATGAGTTGCATATATATGAAATGTCTTTCCTTCAAACTTCAGTTTGGTCACTTCATTCCTGTACAATAAGACAAAACACTGTCATAGTAATTCATAAACACACAGTCATTTGATCTTGACTGCTAAGCAAATGAAAATGATATGAGAGATTAATTTCCCCTCTCTCACCATTTGAGGAAATGAATCCTCCTGTTCCCCTGTAGTACCACAAAGCCAAATGGGGTAAATGCGAGAAATGCAGTATTACCAGACACATCCTGTGATCAAAAAAATAAATAAATAAATTACTTTCTTTATGAATGTCAGACTATTTTCAGTTAGGAAACTTCTGTTGTACTTTGAAACGATTTCCGGGATATGGGCAGCTGATAAGTTTTGCTCCTGACCTTGCATGGGTGTGGATCTACTCCATATGTTTCAAGAGTCTGAGCTTTCTTTAAGAAGTTCAGCTCAGCTGTCTCAGGACTCTGGCCTCTGTAGGAAATGAACAGACTAGTTAATTGGCTGCATTTGTTCTAGCAGATCAATTTCATAAATTACATTTAATCTCTTCATTACAAACCTAATGTCCCTTTAAAAAGAGTGACATACTGCATGTGACAGGCTAATTGACTGTAAGCTTACGTCAGCTCGGATTTGTGGATCTCAGCAATGCGGCGCTCCAGGCGCTCAGAATGCTTGGGAAAAAACTGAAACTTAGAGCTGTAACCTTCCGGATGCTTCCCCGGGTCATAATCTCCAATCTCAGCTAAAAAATATGAGCGAGAATGAAACTAAATCAGTGTCATCTTGAGAGTCTTGTCTTACAGTAACGTCAATCATATATAACAAAGCTCTTGAGATGCCATAATTCAACAAATACTGAAAAAAATGGCTGCTGTGACTGTGATATGCTGTTACCCTGCAGAATAAATGCGGCCAACGTAGCAGCATCTGAACTTTTGCACAGGAGTCGGCCATGATACAAATCTCTTTTAATCTGTAGGAAGACCAGGTATCTGAAAACAATGCAGAGGACGTATTAAACTGTCACTGCACTCATCATAAATACTTCAGAGAATTGCATAAGTTTCTGTAACTTGTACAGTACAATATTCCATATTCCAATTCCATATAGTTCATTCTGATTATGTATTGCTAAATATATACATACTAAACTAAATATATACATTTTGAACAAAAATAGACTACATATTAATGAGCTGTACCTAGTGATCTCTTCTTTAAGAGCTGCAGGGTCCGGAGGATAGAATTTAACTCGCAAACACATAGTGTAGGGTGGCTGGGCTAGGACATAAAACATTCATGTAGATATAATTAAGCAGTCAGTATAATCTTTTGGCATTCACGAGGGATATCAATGAGGGATATGAATGCAATGATTGTTCTTTTCACAACATGTATAAAAAGGATGTAGCTGGGCTTTTCCACATACAATATGACTTACATCTCATTTGTTTGGTAATCGCCTTGCTGAACTCCAGCCAGTGCTGAAACAACAAAATCAAAAAGAAATTATGTCTATAATGCAGATAGAGATTCCAGTTTAACACATTGTTATGACCAGTATTGTCAACTGATGACTGTCCTCCACTTTACATATCTATTGCATCACACCTTGCGGCTCTTCATCTGAATAAGCATGTGATCATTGGGTGTCCTGCTTCACGCTCATGCACAAACATTAACATTGATACATTCATCAGGCATGGTTAATTCCAGCTCAGAGCTATATGTATTAGCATTAACCTTTAAATTGATGTGACGGAGAGCAGGTTGTGATGAGTCTGATCATTTGATTGTATTTTCTGAAAGTCTACTTACTCACAGTCATAGTTTTGTTAATATTTTCAATGCTACATTGGCTGAATAATCCACAAGTGTTGTAGATTACTAACAACTCATATTTACACTATAGGAACTCACCCGTTGCTTGTCTGGGTCCACAAATCTGATGCCAAAGTAGTCTTTCTCAAGCAGGTTTAGATGCTGACAGACCTGCTCAAACAGCCATTGCCCTTTTGCATCCCTCTGGAACAGAGAGACACAGGAATCAACGTGACAATGCTGGGACACAGTCCTTAGGATCATATTGGATCATTTCTTTTCACAATGCTTCATCACTCTTCTAAACTGTGTAATGTTTGGAGGAATTTTAGCCCTTGAACAAAAATCCATTACTCCCCTTTCTTTTACATGGGATGGCTTTAATGTTACCCAAATTCATTCTGTTGATGTATAATCTCTTATATTTTATATTGTAGGCATAAAGCAGGGTAAACAGCAGATATACAGCACTGAATCTGACAACACAGCATAAAAACGAGTTACCGAAATCCGTATTCTCCCCGATTTCACACATAATAGCTTTAATGTTATCCAGATTCACTCTGCTGATATCCAACCTACTGTATATTGTATCCTAGAAAGCATTTTTGCTTAATGTAAACAGCTTCAGATATACAGCAAGGTTAGAGGTTACCAAAAACTGTTACCCCAACCCCCTCCATTTCACACATAATGGCTTTAATGTTACAAAAATTATTTCTGGTAATGTCTAACTTCCTGTGTTTTATATCCTAGAAAGCATTTTTCTCTGGTGTAAATATCTTTACATATACAGCAGGGTCACCAAAAGAACAGCATTAGAGGTTCGCAAAATCTGTTACCCTTCTCTATTTTACACACAATCTCTTTAATATCACCCAGATTCACTCTAGTGATGTCTAACCTCTTGTATTTTATATTTTAGAAAGCATATTTGCCTGATGTGAACAGCTCCAGATATAAAGCAGGGTCACTGAATCCAATAACACAGCATACGTTATCAAAATCTTTTACTCCCCTCTATTTCATACATGAAATTTCTTTAATGTTACCCAAATTCTTTCTGGTGATGTCTAACCTCATGTATTTCCTAGAAAGCATTTTTGCCTGATGTGAACAGCTTCAGATATACAGCAGAGTTGCCAAATCTGACAACACAGTATTAGAGGTCACCGAAATCAATTACCACATAATGGCTTTAATGCTACCCAGAGTACAGATAACACAAGTTACTGAAGTCTGTAACCCCCCCCCCCCCCCCCCTTATTTCATACACAATGGCTGTAATATTTTCTAAATTCACTCTGCTGAGGGCTGTGCTCCTATATTTTATATCCTAGACAGCATTTTTGCCTGATTTGAACAGCTGCTGATATACAGCAGGGTCACCAAGTCTAACAAGACAGCTGCAGAATTACTGAAATCTGTTACACTAAAAAAAAAATCTGAAATCTGTTACACTAAAAAAATTAGACAAATCAATAGGGTTCAGGTTTCTGCATAAAAAACAATTACATTTTTTTTGCTCTACAGACTTAGTACATGAAAATTTAGAATCATAATATATTTACAATTGTACTGGCCAAAGTACATGTTCAGTGCTGTTCGCAGGTGTCACGACAGCAATCAACTCCAAACAACTTAAGTTTATATTGTAAGCTGCTGTACTCACATTCAAGTAGCTACACTATATTGCCAAAAGTATTGGGTCTCCCCCTTCTAATGAACAGGTTTGACTACTTTAGTAATTTCCATGAGTACAAATCTTAATGTTAAAGCATATAATGATATTCTAGGAAATTGTGTGCTTCTAATTTTATAGCAAAAGTTTGGACAGGACCCTTTTCTATTCTAACTCATCACTCATCACCAAACACCAGTTACTTGTACATACACTATATAGACAAAAGTATTGGGACACCCCCTTCTTTAGAACAGAAAAATGCACTTCCAAATCTGTGGCAACAACGATGGGAACATAATTCATGTATTTAAAAATTTTATTTCCATCTCTGTTGCAACAGTTTTGGAAGTGTCTAAAATGACTGTACCCATATGTACAAGTCATTGGTGTTTGGTGATGAGTTTTTGGCTCAAGGTCTGCATTTACAGTCACACCAGAGGTGTTAAACTGGGATTAGGACTTGGTTTTATGCAGACCAGTCAAGTTCTTCCACACTGACTGAATCAATCATTTTCTTTTTGAACCTTGCCTTTTACACAGAGGCATTGTCATGTTAGAATAGAAAAGGGTCCTGTCCAAACTGTTGCTATAATATTTGAAGCACACAATTCTCTAGAATATCATTATATGCTTAAACATTAAGATTTGTACTCATGGAAATTACTAAAGTAGTCAAACCTGTTCATTAGAAGGGGGCAACCCAATACTTTTGGCAATATAGTGTACGTAGCTTGTTTTCAGTAGGCTAATTATGAAAAGAAAGTCAGGTCTGCTGCTTCAGTTGTGCCTCGACGCAGCATCCGGTTACTGGCATGAACTGGCACCCGGTTTACTCGTGCCATGAACACCCTGGGGTGAGGTGCTGGTGCACGCTTAGACAGGGTGTAAGGCTGGCGCTGAGGACCCCCAGCAAACTTGTGAAGTTCACAATGTACAGAATTGGGTGGGGGGAAGAAAGCATTTTGTTTTCAAGGGGGCCACACTTTTTATATCTGAGAAACAGACATTCACCAAAACAATAATAACCTGTATTATAACTGAAATATTTTAGAGCAAGTTCTATATTAAAATAGATCACCAATACAAGATCGATAAACCTAGAATAATTTAGATAAATTAGCTACACAAAAACCCATTTGCACTATGCCTACACATTTGTTCTGTCGATTTGTGCTACCCTGTCAAATTTTGCTACCTCCCATTAAATCAGGTAGTACAATTCACCAACGAAAAATGCTACCTGTCAGATTATGGTTTATTAATGTCTACACCTACCCCTACAGTAATCCAAATACAGTAATTATGTGTTGTTCAGCGTGAGAAAAATGATGCAATATTGATGTCCAAATCTATTCATTATAACAAACAAAGCATAGACAGACACAATGTAAATGAGAATCATTGTGTGACAGAAATATAACAGTATGCCCACCTTGGTGAGCAGTCACATAAACACAGTCAGTGTAAGCACTGTTTGTTAGCACTGTGCATTGCTCTTCACTCACTCACTCACTCAAATACACACACACAACTCTGAAGAGGATGTTCCTCAGATGGTAACATATAAAAACCCCACAATTAATTTCATATTGCAAATTGTTTATTGGTCAAAAAAGGTTCCCTCTATTTCATACACAGTATAATATAAACTGTCTAACCTGCCTAACAGAAACCTAAGGGGGCCAGACTTCGAAATAACACCGATGTTCACCAGTCACTGGGAGTAGTGGCAGTCCATAAAGTATTTATCAGTGAGGCTGATATGTAAATCAATATTGATTAAATCAAAAGACTGCAGGTTTGATTTTTATCATTTTTGCTTTTGGTTATGTGACATCTACTCACCTATCTGAAGATGGACTCCATCCTCCACTCCTTCATTACTGCAAATTTATATATGACCATGTATATATTCATATATTCAAGACCCATTTATGAAAAAAGAATGTTATAAATGTTTAAAATGTACCTTATAGACACTGTATCTTTTTTAGTGTGCTGTAAGATGCAAACCTGAAGAGAAAAATAAAATTTAATAAAGAAACTGTCATTAATCAAATGATTACAGACTAAGCAGACTAATAAAAGAGAAATGTCAAATTCTTAAATGTTATTATATATATTACTTTATTAGAAGTATCTGGTTTTATTGATTATTTATTTTCATTTTCATATTTAATTTTTTTTTTTACCTTTTTACCAAATAAGGTGCATCCTAATTTGCATATTTATGTACTATTTGCCACATTTTTCTTGGCACACTTTGGGCCCCTTAATACCAGCTGGGCATGTTTATATTTAAACATACTTTTTACATTTTTATATATAATTTTTATATTCAGGTTAATTTTCCTCCACTGATGGGTCACCACTTGTGATCGCAATCTTGCTGTTAGTGGAATTGCTGAATGAGGTATTTTGTTACAGTGTTGAACGGTCTGATACATCAAGCCCAGGTGGTGGCAATAATTACAATGGCAGTCAGAGTACAATTAAAGAGAGAGGGTGTGAGCATGTGGTCTGACTTCTGTTTAAGTTCCAGCATTATGTCTCTTGCTCCAGAGAGAGCTTAATATTTCAGAATCTCTCTGGAGACATCAGAGCTCAATCAAATATTAACATTCACACAGCACTTTGAAGGCATCTTAGAAAGCTTTAGAGCTGTGTGATAGAGGAAAGTCAGATTTTAAATAATTATTATCTGCAAAAAGCAGTTCAGGAAAGTGAAGGATCAGGGTCACAACAGCGGCTTTCAGGATTCTAAACAGACAGATGTGAACTAGCAGACTGGCTTATCAGATATCATAAGCACTAATGTGGAGTATTTGCCCAGTGGTGTGAAAAACAGCCAGAGATTTTATACACAGCAACAGAAAAATCAGAGAAGTATTTTGTTTATTTTTCATAAGTGTGCTCATGATTGGAAGGGAGGCAGAGTTCATGTCAGAAAATACAAGTGTCTGACACTAGTCATCTCAGTTTGTTCTCAGATCTCTATTCACTCTTTTTAAATATTCAAATCAGCTCCATATCTGCATCACAAACAATATTAATAAATTATGACTTTCAAGTCATGAGAAGGGAAACCTAGTGAGATGTAAATGTGTGATTTGTGTATCTGTTTACGTGTGTGTGTGTGTGTGTGTGTGTGAGAGAGAGAGAGAGAGAGAGAGAGAGAGAGAGAGAGAGAGAGAGAGAGAGAGAGAGAGAGAGAGAGAGAGAGAGAGAGAGAGAGAGAGAGAGAGAGAGAGAAATGGTTTATATGGTTCTCTTGGTAAAAAGCAGTGTCTGGTTATTGCTTACTTGCCTCTGCATGACAACTAAATAGTGTAAGGAGATGGCTATGTCCTTAATGAAATCTTTCCATCCCTCTACACTCTTTAAATACTTTATATGCAAAGCCCCAAACCTTCCACATCATGATTTAGACAGCTGCACTGGAGCATGTATCAAAATCTTGCAATTATGCCATATGGCCAAGATTTACTCAGAAACATATTCCCCTAATTTCCCTGGCAGATTAGTATCAATCGAGAGATCAGTTTCAATTCTCCAAAATACTAGCAACCATAAACAGAAGTCTATTTATTCCTAAAATGTAAGTGTTGCTACAGGTCTTATTCCTTGCTGTGCATTTTTATACGATTATGATATAGTCCAGCATTTTTGGAGTTTAAAGGGTTAGTCCACCCAAAATTAAAATTCTGCTATCATTTACTCACAGGTTGTATGAGAATCATATTTTGTGTTCAGCAGAAAAAAAGCAATTCACACAGATTTGAAGCAACTTGAGGGTGAGTAAATAATGACAGAATTTTCAATTTTGGGTGAACTATTCTTTTAATAACCTATAGTCACTATATGCATTTATTTTATAAAAGAGAGCAACATCACCATCTCTTTTTGTCCACAGCAGAAAGAAAGCCAAATGGGGAATGATACAAGGGTAAGCAAATAATGGTAAATTGAAAATATATTTAAAAAATGTAAACCTATACTTATTAATATCCGTAGTTTGAATAAAATATTTTATTTTACAAGAAGCAGGACACTTTAGGTTGGCCAAATGTTTCTACAGTGCATTGGTAACAGTCCAATGCAACTGTCATGTTGGCCAGTGCAACATGAACAAGAACTCGCCTCTTTAAATACAAACAAATATTAAATTATTCATACAAACAAATATTCCATGGCTTTGATGTAAAATCCCGTGAAAATTCTTTGATTAGGCTGTAAGCAACTTCTATATAAAGCATGTTTTCACAGAATGACTTGCATCCTTTTGTATTTAATCAAATTTTCCATTAAAGTGTAAATTCACCCTGACCTGGTTTATCAAATCATCTTATCTGTTAGTTGTATAGCCTGAAGATCATCTTACAGGCAGCATCTGAGCAGGAGCAAAATAGTGCCAACAATTGGATATGCAGCTGAAGACCTGAGCAAACCAGTAAAGTCTTTATATATATAAAACAAGTGAGATATAAAGTCATCCTTTCACATTTCAACATACTGCCAAGCACACTAAATTGTGGGGGGCAACAGGCCCAGATTATCTAATTCTTGGTTTGTTGTTTGTCTTGTAACATTAGCTCAAGACAGGAACAAAGTCAGAAAGACATGCACTGTCACTGCTGCAGGGAGTGTGAGAAAAGGACTTGGAAAATTAAAGTAGGCATGCGAACAATACCTTTACATTGTCTGACAGTCAAAGAGATTTAAATTTGCATGACTTCATGCTGGCGTGTCTTGTATTGTTACCAGGCAAGACAATATAATAAGTAGCTGAATTTAATCTACATTTGTGTATTTGGCCGATTTTAGGTAAACATTTTATTAGTTCATGTATGTCCTGGGAACTGAACCCATGACCTTGGTGTTGCTAGCACCATCTCTGATGTTTGAGCAATGAGAATTTGCATTGAATACATTTAGATGAACCAAAATTGGTGTGGGAGGGGGGGCTTTTTTTAGTCTTTTGATATATTCTGCACATTATGATATCCAGCCACTATGACACTAATTTTATGTATTTTATCGTGAACAGAATGAAATCTATGTCACAATTTTTTTCTCTCATTTTCTCTGTTGTTTTGGTCATGTGATGATTAAGAATGACTGACTGAGGAGTTTGATTCGACAAGGCAGAGGAACTAGCCATACCCCACGGTCATTTTACAAATTACACAGTAGGTTGAGTTTGTAATAGCCTTCCATTTCAATTATTACTCTTCAGGACAATAACTACTGGAGTACTGTGGAAAAAATAACTACTGAAGTACTGAAAAAACATGCTAAGCAATGAAATCTTGTTTTTTATAATTAAATGTATTTATTTATTTATTTAAATATCTAAGAGGAGTTATGTGCACTTCATTGATAACTGTCTGCTTTTGTGTTGTGAATGAGAATGAGGGTCTGCTGATATCTGGCTTGTCCTTGATAGGCGAGAGTTGAGGATTCTTTTCGATTCAAAGGTGAGAGATAAAGAATGATACAAGGCCTACAATAAATAACCCTTCCTCCAATCACTCATAAATGCACAGATTTTATACAGCACAATCTTTGTGTGGCACAAGCCTCATTACATCACATCTTTTCTCTTTTTCCCCCATGAAATACAACACCATCATGGGAGAAAAAGAAGAGAAAAATATAATACCATTGTTTTCATTCTACAAAGGACTTGGTTAAAGTTATTGATCATATATGTTGATTGAAAAAAGAAGCCACCCCCGTGAGAACAACTGCAAATCGTCATGCATGCAGCTGTGAGATATGAAGGAAAAGGAAGCAATTAGACACTGCAAACCATGTAAGATGTGCCCTCCTCGAGGACATGCCCTCAACAACTGCTACTTTCTTATGAAGTTAATTATGATTCTGAAATGTTAATTAGAACAATGCAGCCCAGATAAGTCAACAGTGTTACAGTGGACAAATTGACGAGGGTTATATAACATTTTATTATCTGAATAGTTGGCATCTTGCAATTGAGAGGCATGTATTATGTGTGGCTCAACATTAAGCAGTAAAATCTACCTGAGAGGCAATCGCTGACCTACACAAAGGTGAGCTCTGTAATGAAGGTATATGTGTGAGTGTCTCAGATATCTGGTCTCTAGATGTGTGACTGCCAGGAGCCAAACACCGTCAGCAGTCTCTCAAAACAGAGAGGCCATATTTCACTAATAAGCATTTCATCACTAACCAAACTCCACTGTCCTGATCAATCAATTACAGAGGACGATCCCAAGTGGGACACGGGAAGGAAAGGACAGGAGAAGACTCTATATGCAATATACAACTGCCATGTTTGAATGAATCCTGTGTTAGAGTCGGGTATGTGCGTGTGCACACGTGTGCTCATATCCTGTCTGACGAGAGCAGGAGCAGCTGGGAACCGATGATGGAATCGGCCTGTTGCCATGGAGACCACAGCATCACACAGAATTCCAAGGACAATGGAATGTCACAATCTAAGCTTGATATTCCCAGACACAAGACAGACATGACCTCACACAACTAGTGCCAACAGTGAAGACCATCACCAATGCACTCTTCCAAGAGTTAATGTTTCATGTTGTGAAACCCCATGTGTAAATAACTTACACAGAACGCTTACAAAATTTCAAAGCAGTGAACTTCTTGTCTTAGAATAAGATTTTATATATTGTTCCAGTTGTCAAGAATTCTGCCTCAACTAAGCTTTGAATATCCTCACAAAATCCAGTAACTCGCTGATGTAGCCATGATAAACTGTCACACCAAAATGTTCAGATACATGATCCTATAGATATTATATATATGTAATGCACTGTTCAGTCTATCAAAAAAATACAGCCCAATCTACTGTGTTAATATGAAAGAATTTTTTCTTTCTGAATTGTTTTTTTAAAGATGTTTTTCTAGTAGTTTAAATTCTGCATTAACACATTGTGTTGTGGTTTTGAGTTAAAGAAAATGTCCATAAATTAGCGGATAGTGTCCTGGCAGAAAATTACCAGTACCTTTTCTGTTTTCTTTTTTTTTTTGCAAACATGGTACACAAATACACAAATATTATCTGCTACAGTCTACATTTGTATTTTATGTATGTTGTAGAGATGCAAGGAAGTTGTGAAAGGCTGATCCTGTTAATTGTAAGTGATAAGCAACTTATTTTTTCAATATTTAGCCCAAAATGCATGTCAGTTGTGTCTCGTTTAAAATGAACTTCAAAATATACACATTAACTGAAGATTTGATAGATTTGAACTTTTTTAGCCATGAGCAAGTACTGCTTTAACACCACAGTATAGGCTCCTGCAATTTTAAAGCAACTATTGTTGATCCTGAACATCTGTGAATATTTGGCCCAAGAGGGAACTCATTAATAAAAACATGCCTAACACTGATATAGCACCTGAGACATTTTCATTGCTCTTGCTGTTCAAGCTCCACAAAGTGGATGAAAAACAGAACCACTGTTTTTCTTGGCAACTCAGCCAATGGTTTTGCTGCATGTCCCAAACCTTCCTTTTAACTGTTCAGTTAATATAATGAAATAGTAATGCATTCATGCAACTCAATACAAGTCATTTATGACATTCTAATCAGCAATTTTACAAATCAATTCATCTTTCATGTCTAAAGAAAGAGTCTGGCTTTTGAATTGCATAATAATGTGGCTTGTAGTATCTGTGGCCAAATAAGAAGCACAACAGCTACTGTATCACCATTACAGTATTGCACGTAGGCTCCTACAATCTTTCAGCAGTTGTTATCGAGGATAGTTCGCCCCGAGAGGCAATTTATGAAACCTTTCCAGTTTCCACTAGTGTCTCTTGCCTCTGAATGTGACTCAGGTCTCTCAGGCTGGCGGCAGGCACTACGTGACAGGTGACCCGCTGCTCTCTAAAGGCAACAGACGGGTCACTGAAACTAGCGCTGATTCACTCATCGCGTGAGCCAAAGGAAATTTCCTAACACGTTAATTAGCCATTACGCATTGCAGCCCTTGTGCAGTGTCCAGATGCTCGCGGATATTCCCGCTTGAATGCGCAGCATCAGCAGCGCGAGCATTGAGACACGTGTGTCGGTGACGGGGATCACCCGCTCGTGATGATGAAAACATGTTAATACTGACCTGAACCGTACAAGTGTATTCCGAGTCGTCCAGCAGTCGCACCGTACAGTTGAATTCCCTGTCAAGACTCCGGTCGCTGCCACTCATCAGTCGGCTCAACATATTGGCCAGTCAGTACAGACGCATGAGCGTTTAGGACGAGCGCAACATGTCACTCACTGCAGACATGCCAGACAGACCCTTCTCTGTGATCAGAAGCCCTTTTGAGTCATCGCTCCCCATCGTTATCCTTTGGACTGGACGGTGTGGTCTCCTCTGCCGTTGGTGGTTTTATGCCAGCGTTGGAGGTAGTCCAATGCACTGAATAGACTAAGGCACAACAGCCCATCCATATTCATGCGTTATTTCTGGGGAGGGCTGAGGCGGAATGTATTCATAAACTGGAAGCCAGTGAGAATCGATGTTCAGAACTGTTTAGATGAAGATAGATTTGTTTTCTGGATAATCATTAACACTTATTAAAATATCAGAGAAAGACAGCACGCAACGTTAATGAGAAGAGTGTTTCTCTTTACATTACATTATTGTTATCAACAGTTATGAAGGTCTTTGTTGTGCAAAACAGATATTAATGGCATCTCCAAATATTTCTCAAAATCACTGTTTTTCTCACTCAAAATTATATATTATATATATATATATATATATATATATATATATATATATATATATATTCACATATGTGTATGTATGTGTGACCCTGGACCACAAAACCAGTCATAAGTAGCACGGGTATATTTGTAGCAATAGCCAAACATGCATTGTAAGGGTCAAATTTATCTATTTTTCATTTATACCAAAAATTATTAGGATATTAAGTAAAGATCATGCACAATGAAGATATTTTGTAAATTTCCTACCGTAAATATATCAAAACTTAATTTTGATTAGTAATATGCATTGCTAAGAATTTCATTTGGACAACTTTAAAGGCGATTTTCTCAATATTTTGATTTTTTTGCACCCTCAGATTCCAGATTTTCAAATAGTTGTATCTCGGCCAAATATTGTCCTATCCTAACAAACCATACATCAATGAAAAGTTTATTTATTCAGATGATGTATAAATCTCAGTTTCGAAAAACCGACCCTTATGACTGGTTTTGTGGTCCAAGGTCACATATATAGTTTCCCCTGTTGGTGAAAGTTGGCATCTTCTAATCCATCGCTTCTATATGTCTGTCATTATATGATATTATGATGACTCATAATCAATTCAAAACTTTGTTTTTAATTAGTCAATTAACACAAGGCACGAATATAAACAACACAATTTATGGTACTAATTTAATAATAAATCAACAAATGTCACTAATCGATTTAACATCCTGGGCTGAGGTATACAAAATGAGAATTGTTTGTAACAAATATCCGAAAAATATGTAATACATTTATAAAATAGCTTTTGAATTGCACATTAAGTTGATGTTTCAGTTACAGTCTAAAAAAAAGAGCAAGCCCTTGTTCCATATCCCCAAAGTAACTCAGAGTTGGGAAAAAATCAGCAGTGGTGTGTGTGTGGTTGGCACTAACAATTAGACAGGATATTTAATTAAGGAGTTAGAAAATAATGAATTTGAACAAGCATTTCATATTTTGCCTGATTTACATATATAAATTATTCATCATGGATTTTTCCCTTTTGAATGGGAGACAAACAAAAAGGGCTTTGCTAAACAGAAAACTGAGGGTTCAACACAGTCATTCATTATCATATTGTCATTATTACCAAAACACAAACCACCAAAACTATTCTTTCTTTTCTATATAAAGTATATGTTAAGACATATGCATTTAAAGTTGACAAGTGCACACACTTAAAGTGGACAAAGTAGAGCTTTCACAAAACACCACTGGTACAAACAAAAACATTAAGATGTGGCAGAATAATGCACAGAGAGGCCAATTTGAATACACTACACAAGATAATGAACACTTGCATAGCTTTTAGTACATTATTCCATTTTTAAGGCATTTTGTTTGACACAGATGTAATTTTTGGTTGGTTGTAGGCATCAGTCATGGTTGTTTTAAGGGGATCAGACTGATTAACAGAGAGAAAGCGGCAGACTAGAAAACTAGGTCTATGTGCTGGTGGAAACATTGGCTTTCTTCTCACTGAAGAAACTCTTAAGCATAAGCACCTGGCCAATACAGACCACAAACAGAATGACGGTCTCCCCAATGGACCAAAAGTACACACGTTCATTCAGGTCTTCAGCCCTGATTCGGTCCTGAGCCTCCCGAAGACGGTACCAAGTCTGAGAATCTGAAACCACTTTCAGGATCTCATGAATAGACAGGCAGGCTGACTCCATCTGCATGATTTATTCAGAGGTTCATATCAAATGCATACATGCACAGTGCATGCTATGTATGAGTGAATGCTGTTTGTATTTCTCACCTGTGTGAGAGCTGTCACTTTGTTCATGTCAGGCATTAATCGGTCATCCTCTCCAGTTCTGAAGTCCAGGTAAACAGTTTTATGAGAGAAGGTTGAAAACTCGTTGCTAAAGCAGACCTTGTACACTCCCTTCATGGTTGTTGTATGGGAAAAGCTGTCATATTGCTTTTTTCGTTCCTGATACAGCACATTATTCAATGGATCTGTAACAAAACAGTCAACATCATAGTTTCCTCCAGCAATAACCTGTATAGAAAGAAAAGTATTGATATTAAGAATATTTTAAGTTGTTTAACAATGTTTTTCAACTTGGAAAACAAAACACAAATAATCAACATTGAAAAAAAAATCACTTGTTAAAAGCAGCTGTCGGCACAATTACCTGAAAGTCTATATCAAACTTAGCTCCTTGTTCTAGGTCCTCGTAAAAGCACTGTTTCTCGTTATCGGGCAATTCAAAAGTTAATTCGGTGGCATTTGCAATGGCTATATAAACAGCCAAAATTAAAAGAAAAGGGTACCTCATAGTGTTTACGTGGAAGAAAACTTAAATTATTCTTTAAAATTCACAGAAAGCCTCCTCCATTGAGTTACAGCTGAATTGCTGAACTTTCTCAGGCACTTGACAGCTTGAAGCGAAACACCACTGACGTGGCAGGATGACAGGTTACTTCCGGGTTATAGGCCCCTTTACTTTTCAAAATAAAGATTATTTCCGTAATTATAAATCAAGGATTTTTCCAGGTGGAACAGACAGGTTTTTTAATTAGAAATGAAAGAAAAATTATGATCTGAAAATACGAAATAACAACAAAAATAGCGTCTCGTGATATTTTGCACGTGTTATAATTATTGCATTAAAGTTAATTCTATTAAAGTTCATGGCTGAGGTGTCCGTACACTGTAGACAGTTACCAGTAGGTGGCAGTAGAGAAAACAATAATATAGTTCTTATCTCATGGTGTCATATCCTATTACTTAGGCAAAGCGAGTGCGTAAACTAGGTGGTCTACACTTTACTATTGAACGTTTTCATAATCTGATAAATTTATGGAGTGTAGAGTCAAAAAATTGTGTAGGAACACATGAGGTGTAAACCAGACACAAAAAACAAAAACTATAACCTTGTATAGCCTAGTTTACTTTACAAGTAGAAGTCTTAATCTTTGTATTTATATTGTCTTTCACCTTTTCGCTATAATTTCTAAAATATTATTTATTGTTGTATAACCAGACAACAACATATTTACATGACATTGTGATCCTTATTTCTAAATATTTGATTTTCCACACCGCCTTTAAAATCTTGACCTATCTAATCACCGTTATTTTACAATGACTGGGAAGAAAAATAGGGTATTTAGCACAAGGTTATGCACACGTGCTACGTTTCGTTCCCTCGCCTGAGTAGAAAGTCTCATGAAATACACAACCAAACACTATTTTAACAATTATAATGACCTTATAAAGACAGCTGGCAAGTGTTTTCAAACATTTTATGCCAAGGATCCGCAAATAGGATTGCATGGGTCAGCGTAAGTCATACTGTGAGCCAACACCACTAAACCGTTAAAATTTATTATGAAATTATTGAAGATTTTTGTTTCTGTTTATGCTAATGTCGCATTTAAAGCCAACAATCGGACTCTTATTTTAAAATTCGAGACAGGAGCACGTGAGTCCACTGTGTTTACTCCTTACTCCGAGGTAAAGTAAGTAGCCTGCACCTTTTCTGTCTAGTGTGGGCGGTGTCGATGCTGAAGGAGCTGGACTGTCACAACTACACAGTTGAAGGAGAGTCTACCAGGTGTGATAATGCAGGACTACACAACGGCAGTGAAGGAGTTTGTGGAAGAACACCATACAGGGGTCACAGCTGTGCTGGTGACGGGTAGGCTAAACTTAAATCATTAGTTTGCAAGTTTAAAACTGTAAAAATAAGTTAAAAATAAGTAAACATGTGGCCCTTTTTAAACTGAATTTACAAGCGTTAAACATGACTTTAATAAAATATGAATTGCGTTAAGGAACTAAAATGAAATTTATTTTTATAGTGATTTTTTTTTTCTTGTTATTCTCAGATTAGAAATAGTTTTTGTCAGAACAAACATTTTCCAGTAAACTTGAACGGCTGGTTTTTGCAAGTCATGTCAAATGTAAAAGAGGAAGGTCATGGGACTTCATTAAGATGTGAGAGATGTAGGGACCATGTTTATAATGATAAATATTGATATGTGTAAGCCTCTTGCGTCATGGATGACCTTGCTTATCAAAGGTACCGACTTTATGGGGTGCAGTCTAACATGTTAATGCTTCGTTTTTAAAAAAAAAAAAAAAAAACGCATTACTTTTCACATAAATGACCTTTATTCTACACCGCTCTGTCCTTCTTTTATAACGCTCTGATGATTTCCTGGTTCCCTCTCGAGCTTCACTCGACATCCTTGAGCTTCTCCTTTTATGGGAACTCCTTCCCTTCCAACCTTTCCTGAAGTCCTGTTGGCTCATGTATGCATCGTATGCAAATATTGACGAGCTCGAGAGAGGCAGTTTAAATCAGGGATGTAACGATTAACCGCGAGCCGGTTGAAAATCGATTCAAATAAGTGACGATTCAGATCGGTTGAGATGCCAAACAAATCTCGATACAGTTGGAGTAGGAGTTTATATGAATGTATCTCTGAGGGGAACTGATTGTGTTTAGAACAGTTTACGTGGTATTTTATTTTCATCTTGCCCCTGAACGATGCTTTGTTTACAGCAGTAACCCAGGAAACACTACATCATTACTGTTCATAGCGCCACCCGCTGGCAGAGAGTGAATTTGCGTCTTATTCAGCTTGTCTACTTTCATTCATAAATGTTTTATGTAGTATAGTTTCACAAAACTAAAGTCAGACCATTCTGTTTTTGCTTCAAATTTCGAAATTATGCTGTTTAATTTAGATAAAAAATGCTCATGCTGCATGTTTGCTGCATCTTTGTTTGGATGATGATTAAAATGCAGTGGTTGCTTCTCATGTCAAATGGAAAGAGCACAGACAAAGCCTTAGTTTGTTTATATGAAGAGATTTCTTTTATTTGTGTAACTTGCTTATTTGATTTGGGGTTTGTTTTATAATTTGAATTTAGTTGTTATATTTCAGTTTCACAAAGAAACATACAGCAATAGCCTAATAAAATGACACCTTCTCATTACTGTATAACATCTTCAGTACCATTTTGTTAGAAAAAAATTGTGAGAAAATCGAATGGTGAAATCAAAATCATGAATCGAATCGAATTGCGAGTTGAGTGAATCGATACATCCCTGTTTCAGTCTCTTCAAGCTCTGTTCACTTGAAAGAATTTCAGAGGCTGCTGGGACTCATGGCAGCAGCATCAGCAGTATGTCATCTGGGTTTACTACACATGCGCCTGCTGCAGTTTTGGCTGAAATCTCGAGTCCCTTGGACAGCGTGGACTTCGGGCCGTTTGTACATCGCAGTCTCCCAAGGATGCATCAAAGCTCTGAGGCTGTGGCGCAATCCAGATCTCTTCAGCCAGGGAGTTCCCCTGGGCGTGGTCAGAATCTCAGAGCTGGGGGCACATAAACCGCTTGGAGCTGGAAGCAGTCTTCTTAGCTCTGAAGAATTTTCAGCCGTAGCTGGAACAGCGGCATGTACTGATTCGCACCAACAACATGTCTGTGGTTTCGTACATAAGTCACCAAGGAGGAGGTGTATTCTCCAGTGCTCTGTACAAGCAGGCAGCAAATCTCCTGCTACGGGTGGATCATCACTTTCTCTCTATCAGAGCAGTGCACATCCCCAGTCTCCTGAACCACAGTCAATGTGGCACCCGAACCCGGAGTTGTGGAATCTTCATGTGTGGCTGCTTCAGGTATATTAGAGGAGCTGAGTGCCCTGCATTCTCATGTGCTTTACACGCTTTCGGAGATGCGAGCGCTCTCCACGAGACTTTTGTATGCCCTAAAATGGGGAGTGTTTGTGAAAAGGTGCCGTGTTCATATCGACCAAAGAGTATAGAATACCAAGAGGCGAAACTCTGATGGTTTTCAGGCAACAGCCACTAGGTGGCGCTTCGGTAGCGCGGCCGCCATTTTGGGGTGAAAGTTCCAACTGGACAACGTTACAGATATACAGAAATAGACAGAATAACAACGAAAGAGAGGTTAAAGTGGAATAAAAGAACGCAAGTTGGGCAATCCACTGCAAAAACTATCAGTGTGACAGTGAAAATCTTGCTTTTTATCGTTTTCCCAAAGACCCTGACAGGTAATTATACACAAAAGTGTATTGTGTTTTGAAGTGGGACATAGCGCTGTCTTATGCACCTGCTAAATTTAACTGTTTTTAGTATAGTAGTAAACTTAAATCCTTTTAGGAACTGCAGGTCCTATAGCCATAGATACCATAATAATGATTTATATGGATATGACACTATAGTTATAATGAGCGTATGCAACTTCACACATTTGCAATTACTTACTGTCTATATTATTATTTACTATTACTATTAGAGTAGGTCTGAAATACATATTGTACGTTTTAATCTCCTGGAACACACTACAAACATGATCTAGATTAGAACATGATGCATTGCTGTGTCTGTCATAATTAAATAATTAAACAATTTTGTTGAAAGTGGCTGTACTTGTTTTGTTTTTGTTTTGTTTTTTACATAAAAACCTTTTTTGTTGTTGTTGTTTACTGTCTTCCTTTAACGAACATTAATATGAGACAATACTGCAAAAACAGTTTACTGTCAAGATTCCTGTTATGCATTTATTGTCCAACATTCCTAATTTTTATGTCATAAATTTAATGTCATATGTATTAATTCGGTGTTTATAATGTTAACACTTATTTTCAACACATATTTTCAGCCGGAACTGGTTTCTAGAAAGCAAAAAGTTTTGTAAAAAAAAAAAAGAAAAAAAGGGAAGACTTTAAAATAAAGTCTGTAAAATAAACTGTTAAAAGGATTTCATGATCACTAGTCTAGTGATTGTACATATTGTTGTCATCATTCAGGCTGTATTTCAGCTTTAATGTACAGTGTTTTAAACAAAGCAGCTGATATTTAACAAGGAAAATGTACGATAGAACATAGATATGGGTAAGTACTTTATAAAAATACATATATACTTTAAATGTGTTATTGTAAGTTGGTCAAGCGCGACTGGCTGCTATTATTCTACGGCGTTTTTGTGTAGTTGTCAGTCCAAAATGGCGGCGGCACAGTCATGTCATGGGCGCAACTGTTGCTATGGAGCGTTCTATTGAGTTTCGCCTCTTGGGCTTCTATACTCTTTGTATCGACCCAGCTGTTTGCTCCTTGTCAGATGTTCTGCGTTTTCTACAGTACAGGCTGGATAGTGGATGTCTACCGTCAATGCTGAAAGTCTATGTGGCCTTTATTGCCTCGTTTCGTTCCCCGCTGGGCGGACAATCGATCGGTAGGCATACGCTGATGGTGAGATTTCTTAAGGGGGCGAGGAGATCGCATCCACCTTCAGTTCCACCCAGGGACCTAGAGGTGGTGCTAAGAGCTCTTTCACAGCCACCATTTGAGCCTTTAGAATCCATTGCTATGAAGGAACTATCTCTCAAAACTGAACTTCTTCTTGCTCTTGCCTCGGCTAAGCGCATAGGGGATTCATAATCATTTTCTGTGGACAGCGATTGTATTAGCTTTGGACCCGGTGACTTCAGCGTCACACTCTGGCCGAGACTTGGCTACATGCTTAAATCACTATCTACCCCCTTCAGAGTGCAGACTGTTTCGCTATCTGCCCTGTCTTCTTGAGTCATCGACCTCGCGTGATGCGGGTGCTCAGATTTCGGTGTCCCCCGTCAGGGCTTTGAGGATTTACATTGACCGCATGCACGTCCACGTTTAATGCTTCTCGTAGCTATGTGAAAAATATCTGTTTGTCTAAAAGTGTATAATTGGAACACAGTTCATTGATGGAGCTGATGATCTGAATGAGAGGGAGAGAGAGAGAGAGAGATGCAGAGCAGAGCGTGTGCAGAGCAGGGGGACGAACAGGATTAAGAAACGCTGCTTAAGAACATTGATTTTGAAACTTGTGAATCCATTACAATCGTTAGAAAACAGAATCATGAATAGATTTTTTTCGTGCACCCCCAGTTTTGACGGCATGGCAACAACTCTTCCTCTTCTCTAAACCAGCGCAACATGGCCTTGCCTCCTTTGTTGCATGTTCCCAGGGGCGGGGTTTATGTAAATTTCAAGGTTTGTGATGTCACCAACCCGGAAAATAGCTCGCTGTAGTTCCTACGAGCCATAATTGTAAAAGACAATATCTCCATTTGCATTGAACTTTCAGCTTCGTAACTTTGCAGATATTGTTTATGGTCAGACAGCAACATTACACACTAATTAAAGTTAAAAAAGTGAAATCACAATCAACCACACCTTTAAGAGAGTAGGTTAGAGGTGATGTAATGATGCTGGAGTAATGTCGCACCTGTACCGGTAGGTGTCGGGCTCTTTGCCCTGCGGAGATGGCTGGCTGGAGGTGTCTGCCGCAGCAAAGCCCGCTTGGACGGCAAAACTGTTCTGATAACGGGAGCCAACACTGGTATCGGCAAAGAGACAGCGGTGGACATGGCCAAGAGAGGTAAGTTCATTTCAGTGGAGCTCTAAAGATGTTATTTAAAGTATTGGTTGAAGTAGTTTCATATGAGTATACATACAGTGGGGAAAAAAATTATTTGATCGCCTGCTGATTTTGTACGTTTGCCTAATGACAAAGAAATGATCAGTCTATAATTTTAATGGTAGGCTTATTTTAACAGTGAGAGACAGAAAAACGCATTGCAAAAATGTTTTAAATTGATTTGCATTTTATTGAGTGAAATAAGTATTTGATCCCCTATCAATCAGCAAGATTTCTGGCTCCCAGGTGTCTTTTATACAGGTAACAAGCTGAGATTTGGAGCACTCTCTTAAAGGGAGTGCTCCTAATCTCATCTTTTTTTACCTGTATAAAAGACACCTGTCCACAGAAGCAATCAATCAACCAGATTCCAAACTCTCCACCATGGCCAAGACCAAAGAGCTGTCCAAGGATGTCAGGGACAAGATTGTAGACCTACACAAGGCTGGAATGGGCTATAAGACCATCGCCAAGAAGCTTGGTGAGGAGGTGACAACAGTTGGTGCGATTATTCGCAAATGGAAGAAACACAAAATAACTGTCAATCTCCCTTGGTCTGGGGCTCCATGCAAGATCTCATCTCGTGGAGTTTCAATGATCATGAGAACGGTGAGGAATCAGCCCAGAACTAGACAGGAGGATCTTGTCAATGATCTCAAGGCAGCTGGGACCATAGTCACCAAAAAAACAATTGGTAACGTACTACGCCGTGAAGGAATGAAATCCTGCAGCGCCCACAAGGTCCCCCTGCTTAAGAAAGCACATATACAGGCCCGTCTGAAATTTGCCAATGAACATCTGAATGATTCAGAGGAGAACTGGGTGAAAGTGTTGTGGTCAGAAGAGACCAAAATCGAGTTCTTTGGCATCAGCTCAACTCGCCGTGTTTGGAGGAGGAGGAATGCTGCCTATGACCCCAAGAACACCATCCCCATTGGGCATTGAAAATGGGTCGTGGATGGGTATTCCAGCATGACAATGACCCAAAACACATGGCCAAGGTAACAAAGGAGTGGCTCAAGAAGAAGCAAATTAAGGTCTTGAAGTGGCCTAGCCAGTCTCCAGACCTTAATCCCATAGAAAATCTGTGGAGGGAACTGAAGGTTCGAGTTGCCAAACATCAGCCTCGAAACCTTAATGACTTGGAGAGGATCTGCAAAGAGGAGTGGGACAAAATCCCTCCTGAGATGTGTGCACACCTAGTGGCCAACTACAAGAAACATCTGATCTCCGGAAAGCGCCGGAAGTGATCTCTCGCGCGTATACGTCACTCATTGTTTACACAGAACAGAGATTGTAGGTAAGACGGCTAATAAAAATGGTACTAACTTAACTTAGTAATGGTACTAACAATGAGTGATGTATACGCGCGAGAGATCACTTCCGGCGCTTTCCGGCGCTTGCGCAGACTAAGCCAGAGCGCGCGCACACGTCACACACCGGATGCGTGCGCGCACTCAGATCACTTGGACATGGTTGTGTACAAGAGGTAAAAACGATATAAATACTGTTCGTTTTCTCACACAAACCGCTCGTTTCGTATCTTAGGCCATCAACTAAAGATATATTTAAGTATAACTGATTGTGCTAAAGTGGAATTTAGGTTCTTTAGGAACGTTATTTAAAGTATACTTCAGGTACATTTTAAATATCTTGCATTTAAAGACTGATATTATACAGAGATTATATAATCCACATTAATAGTGGTATTAAAACACATTTTAGGCATAATATTAAGAAATGTGCATTGTGCACTAAATAAATACTGCACATAAATTTCAATTATACTTTTAAATCAGTAAGTCTTAAGTGATATGTCAATAAATATGTTACTGGATTTGAAGTATACTTAGTATGAAATAAATGTATTTTAAATAAATTATGGCATAGGTTTTTGTTTTGTTTTGTTTTGTTTTTTTACTAGGGTAGTAGCCAAGTCTATTTTATGATATTAATGTGTCAGCAGGAATGTCCAAGATTATAACAAAAATTATTGGGGGTTAGCTCATCTTATTTCACTAAAAAGCTCAAAGTATGTGATTAAAAAAGCAAAACTTCATGTCAACCTTGAAACACAGTCACGAGGGACTAAAGGGATCCACTATGTTTTGTTTTTCGTGACAAGGCAAAAAACTGTCCTTGATTTAAAGGACAAAGGTTTAAGCAAAATTAATTCAAATAGCTTCACTTTCATAGTTATTTTGTTGTGCAGTCTCTGGAGAGTTACACCAACTATGCATTTCTAATGTTTCTGACTCCACAAAAATTATTTTTATAATTTTCATCATAGTAGCGATGCATTCAGTGTATTCAAGTATATTTTTGGTCTGAACTGAATATTTAATGTATTTTTTTAAAGATCCAGACACAAAATGAGCATCACATTAATGTCCATAAAAGTTGTGCAAAAGGAAATTCTGTTCTAGAATTTCACAAACAGGCTGATTATATAATTTATGGAGGCTCTAAATTATTAACTTAATTGATATTTATACTGATTGATGTTCAATACCCTCCTTATGCATTGTGTTTTGAAAAGGATGATAATCCAAAATATAAATAAATAAATGATAAATCTAAAATGGGGGAAGATAAAACTGGTTTAATTATGCATTCCATCTCTTATCAAACCACACTAACATGGCCCAGATTTGAATTCTTAGGCTAATGACACACCCTCATGGTTAGACACATCTGTCATCACCAAGAGAGTGCATAAGCATTGTAGCATTGTTGTATTTGCTGAAGGATTGATGGTTGGTTGGTCATAATAACAACCATTTATAAACCATTGTTCAGGTGCAAGGGTCATCCTGGCTTGCCGAGACATGGGCAGAGCCAACAAAGCAGCAGATGAGGTCAGAAAGAGGAGTGGAAATGGCAACATAGTTGTGAAGATGCTGGATCTGGCCTCCTTGCAGTCAGTCCGAGCTCTGGCTAAAGATGTACAGCAGACTGAAGAGAGACTGGACATTCTCATTAATAATGCTGGTAAGGAATATCAGCCAGACTGTAATGCATAAACACATGGTTGATATAGTTACAAACCATTTATTTTTTGGAAATGGTTTTGCTCTGTCAGTGAATTAAACCAGTTTATTTATTTATGTATGTATTCGATTGTGTTTATTTCATTTTTCTATTATATTTTATGTATTATATTTTTCTGTGAACAGGGATAATGATGTGCCCACAGTGGAAGACAGAAGATGGCTTTGAGATGCAGTTTGGTGTGAACCATCTGGGTCATTTCCTGCTTACCAACTTACTCCTGGACTTGTTGAAGAAATCAACACCCAGCCGTGTTGTCAATGTTTCCAGCCTGGCCCACGAGAGAGGTGTGGAAACCTACGTATCTTTATGTGCTAAACTGAATCACTCATAACAAAACACTTATTTTTTCATTATTTTGTAGTCTCCAAATTATTGCAAGTGGTGATTGTACTCCTTATCCTATATTGTTCTCTGACAAGATGCTCTGTTTTGACAAAATGTTCTTGTGTTTTACCATTGAAGGGCATAAACTTAAATACTCTATACGTAAAAACATCATTCTGATTGAAATGTATTACATGTATCATTTACAGTGTAAACACATTTAAAATCTTTATGCAGCACATTCAATATTTGGATTCCTTATAATATTTCAAATTATTTTCTGTTTGACAGGCAAGATTCATTTTGAAGATATAAACTTGGAGAAAAACTATGATCCATCAGTAAGCTATCGACAGAGCAAGCTGGCCAATGTTCTGTTTACCCGGGAACTAGCTGTCAGACTGAAAGGTAAACTATAGACCTGGGTCAGGTTAGAGGCTATATTGAATTTAACATGGATGAAAACGAGGCTGTAAAAGATTTACAATCTTTATAATATCACCCTGTATAAAGGTCCTAGATCATATCATTTTCACAACTCACAACTTTCAAAACAGTTTTATACCTTTTTTTCATATATAGAAAGTTTTTTTTTTCTGAAAGACGTTTCATCAGCTGAACATTTGTCATTCTGTTAAACTACAGTACAATCTACTAAATGCGCTGTACTTCTATCCCTCACAGCCTTGTTTTCATTCCTGTCAATAATTAAATGTGACATTACCCTGACTAAGGTCTATAATGAAAACGTTCTCACTCTTACAGAATTGAAATATCACAATGTCACATCTACACACACTCAAACACACTGCTTGCAAACTCTCTCCCTGTCTATCATTCAGGCACAGGAGTGACAACTTATGCTCTTCATCCTGGGGTGATCCATACAGAGCTGGGCAGACACTTTTTCCCCGCTCTGCCTTTATGGAAGAGACTTTTGTTCATGCCCTTTTTTTCATTTCTCAAAACACCTTGGCAGGGTGCGCAGACCACCATCTACTGTGCAGTGGATGAGAGTCTGCAGAATACCAGCAGCCTTTACTACAGGTCAGTAGCTTCTTCTATCATGTGTGTTAAATGCAGTCTAGTAAGATTTTGCTCATCAATGCCTGTTAGAGATGTACACAAAATTTCTAAATTAGCTTTACAACGGCCAACAAGATTTAACATGTGTCACTGCTCCCATGATATTATATACTGGCACCAAATTGTAGTTGATGACAAACTTGAGACAGAAAGCTTTGTTTCACAATGTATGTCATTGTCATTTAATAAGTTCACAATGGAAAACAACAAATTTTTTCACCACTTTTTTAAAGCTTTTATTCACACAGTGTCTTGTGACCATTGCTGTTCAATTATGATCATTTCCAGCTGTGGTTAATTTCTCTGTATTGCTGGTTTTACAGTGATTGTGCCCCCAAAGAGGCAGCTCTTCAGGGTCGAGATGATGCTGCAGCCCGCCAACTGTGGGATCTCAGTGCTTCCATGGTGGGCCTGGTTTGAGACAATACCTTGCCCAGTGAAAATCACTCTCTTCATTTAAAAAGCAGCTTGTCACATTTTCCTGTGTAGATTGTATATTCCTAATTTGCAGACTTTTAAATCCGCTTACTTTATATAAGAATATATAAGAATGTGGGAAAGTAGTGTTTCAGTGTCTATAATGACTGCAATGTGTAACTGCAATATGAAGTGTGAATTTAAGCATTAAATAATTAGTAAGAAGTTATATACTGTAATGCTATTAGCCATATTGTATGTAGCTATACAAATTAGACATTTGATCTATTTAAACAAACAAAAAACAGATTTCATTTTCAGTGCTTGTGTAATTGGATACCATGTACCATGATGGAATTCTGTGTGTAATATAAATGTAGGTTAACTTTTTTATGAAGTTTAATTTTGAATGTTGAAAATAGGGGATTAAATGAATTGTTAACCTATAAAAAGAAAGCCAAAAGGAGTTATGGTAAAGAGCATTTTATAAAAGCTGTAGCACAACATAAACAGTGCTTTGGAATAAAACTGGAATTAAAAAAAATATTTTCCCTATACATAAACAGTTTATTTAAAAGTTTGTTAAATAAACAAATTTAAACTTTAAACTTTGATGTTGTTTTAATTAAGCCATAAGCATTATTGTCATCAGACAATAATGAAGTCTGCTTTAGGAAACACTTTACAAATTTGCAAAGTTTATGAATCTAAAAACTGCTTTTAACGTATAGAGATGATTGTGATTGAGAGATGTTCTATATATACATACACCAGAGACAGACATATACACATATATAAAGGCAGTTTTTCATGTAAAAATGTCTATTTATTCTCTGTGAAAACACAGTATATATGGAAATATTTACTTTAAGTTGACACTAAATCTTTTTTTCTGCTTAACAGTTTATATGATATTATGTCCTCAAAATAATGTAGGGGCATTTCTGTCAATTTTTTCACACGTTTTATTAGTAGTACGTCAGACCGTAAGACAACGCCATTCATTATTTAAAATTTATTGTTAAACTATATGTTTCTGCGTATTCTGCAGCCGCATTTGATTTTTACAAGCAACAATCTGACTCTTATTTTGCAAATTCGAGACTGGAGAGCCACTGTGTTTACTTCAAGGTAAGTATACCATTCCTGTGTAGTGTAGGGGTGGTGATTGAGGGGCTACTGGACACTTTCGCTGCTGAAGGAGCTGGACTTTCACAACTGCACGGTTGAAGGAGAGTCTACCAGGTGTAATAATGCAGGACTACACAAAGACAGTGAAGGAGTTTGTGGAAGAACACCCTACAGGGGTCACAGCTGTCCTGGTGACGGGTAGGCTAAACTTAAATCATTAGTTTGCCAGTTTAAAACTACTTGCATCTTCCAACGACAAGAAATATGTAAATATGGGGCACTTTAAACCTGAGATTTACAAGCGTGGAAAATGACATTTCCGACGTTAAGAGAGAAGTGGTGATGTAAAGAGAGGTGAGGAAATGATGCTGGAGTAATGTCGCACCTGTACCGGTAGGTGTCGGGCTCTTTGCCCTGCGGAGATGGCGGGCTGGGGGTGTCTGCCGTAGCAAAGCCCGCTTGGACCAATATTATCCGTCTGCAGTACCGGAGGCCGCACTTTCAGGACCGCAGTTGTAGGACCGCATTTCTAGGACCCTAGTTTTTTTGTGACAGCGCC
>JAFVLL020002583.1:32690-49354 GCA_021397915.2 Tor tambroides | reverse complement strand
CTTCAATGATAGGTTAGAATTTTGTGAATTTTTTGAATGAAAGATCAAAAGGATAAACAATGCAGATTTATTTTCACAGCCGCCTTTGCTCATATTTACCAAGGGTGCCAATATTAGTGGAGGGCACTGTATTTTTTTATTTATTTATATATAATTTAATTATTTATAGAAATCATACAAATTCATATGTCATACAAATTCATATGAAATCACCACCTTATAAAATAGTTATGTTTTCTGTAAAATTGGTTGGTTTATGGACAATAGGCCAAAACTTTAGCAAAATTGTGTAAACAATTGGGGAAACATTTGTTTTAATTAATTGTGGACATTTAAGCATTAATTTTGGAAATACATTTGTAAATGACCATTTTTTTGTTGCACTGTATTGCATGTGTGTGTGTTTATTTATTTATATTTGAGTAGGTATAGGTAATATGAGATTTTTTTCACCTTAATTTCTTGATCATAGATGGCAAAAAATACATCAACACATTTAATGAATGGCTATGCAATTCTTAATTTTGTCATTTCATCTAAATATCAACGTGTGAGATTTGGCCAATAAAAACAAAAGGTTAACTGATCTATTAAAATAGTAATCTATGACACTGTATTACAATGAATATAAAAAACACATTTTGGCTTTTTGTCAATGAATAATTCATGGAAACATTGCAGTTTTGTTTTTTTTTGTTTTTTTTAATTCTTCACACAGTTCTCCTAACCAACTTTCAGCTTGGCACAGCAGTTAATGTGTCAGGACCACTATCGTCAAAGATGATAGACAATTAGCATACAGTTTGGATTGGCGGTATGGATAAGACCAGGGAGAGCAGCGATAACCCCCTGGATAAACAGAACAGAACCAACATAAATGGATTGCAGATATCATTAATGTTCAGTAATTTAATGTACACATTTTAGAAAGTAGTCTGATTCAAAGGCGAATCAGAAGTCCGAATCCTGACTGGACGAGAGGAGAAGCTGGGGATGGAGAAGGTTAATTAACTATTGAGCAATGCAAAAGCTGCTGATAATACTGAAGAACCTTATATATGAATGCTGACATGGACATTGTATTCCTACAGGTAGATGTGGATCAGCTGAGAGACAGCTGATGCAAGCTTGACTAACGTGACCTGCTTGATTTCTACATTCAAAATGCACTCAAATCGGCTCATTCTTCCATAACACTAGAAAAGGTTATCAGCCAACAAACACACTGTCACTCATAAAACAATGACTTTAAAAACACTAACACAACGACTAGCATTATATAATGTTTGCTTTTGTAAAATTATACAATGTTTACTTTTGTATAGCTGTATTATTTCTAACACTTGTGTAGGTGTTCAATTATATTGCTTTGATAGTATTTGTTTTTTTATTCAGAATATATTTCAATATTGTAATGCAGCAAATTTCTGTCTTATTCTTTTTTGTAATATGCTTAACAGTTTAATAAAGAGTGTGTAAATGTGCAAACTGGCTTGTATATAGAGTTTCGGCATTGTTTGTGTCTGAGTGAGAAAAGAATTCATGTAATTTGAAAGTAGTCACTGAATACATTTTGTGCCATGATACACAGTTTAGCCCATATAGGCTGCTATTGTGCTCACTGTATGAAAAATTTTGAAAAAGTGACCTAAATATTGAGATAAACTTACCCTCGGGGTAAGATGGCCTCTTTGAATAATTTTACATTGCAACTATATTAGCAAATGTTTCTATTTATTTTCCTTAATAACATCTTGGCTGAGGCATTATTATCCTGTACATACTAAACTATATCTAAATGCATTACAATTTAAACGTAAATGCACACTGTTCGTAAGGGTGGCATTTCCCCCAATCTTACCCTATGCGTTACTGTAACAGTTTTTTACAACTGGCTACAGTGTAACACCGACAATGTAAACAGCATAAACCTACTAATGGGATATTCATTATTGGGTTCTTTGTTGAGCACATCAGAGAGTTGTTGGTTGTTATACAGATATATTCACATGATATTTGTGCACATCATTTTGTTTAAAAAAAAAAAAAAAAGAGTTAAAACCGATTGCAGTGCTTCCTTTTTGAAATTTGTTTGTGGTTTGGTGCCTTGTGTTTAAAATATTGAAACAATGGTCCAAAAATTCAGCAATCGCATGTAAACAATTGGGGAAAACTGTCAAATAGAGTTTAATGAAGTGTCGCAAGTGATGTGTGACATTTTGCATGTTGTGTGTGTAAATGTGTTTTGAGGTTTTGTCTGTAGCGTTTAGAAAAAAAGGGCCATATTTTTAGAAATTGCATTTAAGCAATTATTGAAAATTGTAAAACTGTGACAAATGCTGAGAATTAATGAAAGCATGAAACAAAATAAGAATCAGGTGTTCCAGAAAGCTAATTCCATGAATGAAATTGTCTAGAATACTACGGAAGTTACTGCTTACCCCCAATGAGCATAGTACAAACAGAAAAAATCTTCTCAGCATCAGTGTTGGCACAAACATTGCCGAAGCCCACGCTGGTCAGACTGCTCAAGGTGAAATACAGAGAGGCGATGTAGGCACTGCGAACCGAAGGACCACCAACTGTACTGTTCAGATAGGGCTTGTCCAAACGCCTGCCCAACTCATGTAGCCAGCCTGACAGAAAGAAAGAAACTAATGTAAATCTACATGTTAGTTTCATGTTAGTTTCTACATGGCATGATCTGGCAAAGAACTCATATGGCAATTATTTTTTCATATACTGTGATTGTGATTTGAACATCTTGAACTATATTGTTGCATAGACACACAGTTTGCTTGCAACAGAAATAGTTGCTTTTCAAGGGTGTTCACTCTTCAAAAGAGTTTACTCTTTAAAAGAACAACTCTCTTTCAGTGATCGAAAAGTTAATAAGAAATGTATAGTGTTTGTATTTGTATTCACAAAATAATGTCAATTCTGATTATAAGAAAACTAAATAATAATTAGAATTTTTTGCACAGTACAATAGTAAAATCACAATACTAATATTTATATTTTCAAAAATGTATTAATATTTATTTCTTAGCTTTCAACATTAAACCACCAAACTTCTATTTTGGTGGAAAACTACATGAAGATTCTGTGTTTAGTTGACAACAATTATACTTCTTATTACAAATGTGGTGCAAATGCTCTGTTTAAAAAATCATTTGAAATGATGCAAATGGGAAAATTTAACCTGGCACTCAGAGCAAATGCAGAGATGGAGAATGTATGGGGCAGCATTTACTGTGAACCGAGTTACTTCTTGTGGCACACAATGTTTCAGCCAATACTGAAGACATCTCATCTTGTGCAAAAGTCCCCAACAGCGTGATGGCAAACACAACCACAATCAGCTCCAAGGCACTCTTCCCCGGTTTCATGCCGAAAACCGATGAATAGCTTGCACGAGCTTAACTGTGAAATGTGCACACATAGTCACCAAGTTGAGTTGGACACCCTAAGACCCATTTCTCAATACTTTCTGAAAACTTTTCACTGAGCACACCAATAGTCTATGGGCTAACGCTAACCTGTAGATCATTTTCCTTTGTTTTGGCACAAAATAAATGTAATAACTACATCTTTCAAATTGCATGAATTCTTTTCTCTCTCAGACAACCACCACCAAAACTCCACATACCTACAGGTCATAGAAAACTGAACAAGATTTGCTGCATTTGTACCATAATAAAATATGAATCTAAATCTAAAAAATGAAATACTATCAAAACAATCAGATTAGCTAAACACCTACACAGGTTTTTAATTTCATTACCACCTATACAAAAGGAGACGACTTAGGAATAATTTTGCTACAGTTAGAAAAAAATGAAGTACTTTCATGGAAGATCATCCCTTATCACACTTATCATATTTGAAGGAAAAAGTTATTAATAATATTAAGGTTCTCCACTTTGGGATTTTACCCTCCACACACATTCATAAAGTGCAAATTATGCTATTTTTACATTCTGAACTATCTTGGCAATTAGTTGGTATTGGCACAATTGGAAACTAGTGCATTATACAATGTTATCTTTTAAAAAGATTTCTTTACAAAACAAGAATGACAGCTCTCAGCTGTTTGGAATTCACTGCAGTATATGTTACATGGTCAATGTCTACATTACAGAACTGTATTTCACTTTCAGTTATGTCTGTTAAACAAATAGAACCTTTGCTTCCTGGACAGACAGACATTGCGATCACAAACTCATTTTCTGCTTATGCCTTCTGTACAGCTGTTTGAGAGACTATTTTTTTACTCATCTAATTTGTGGTTTGTGAAACTAATGAAAGCTGACCCTAAACTGCATGTAGAAACAAAACTTGGTACCTTTACGCATTGGTCAGATGGTCTCTTCCTATCCTATTCCTAATAAGTGGGCGTTCTTGGCCAGAATGAGAATTAATGTGGCTTCATGCCGATGGTCCAAATCTGGTTCTGTGAGACTTTTCAAGGAAACATCCCATATAACTCTATAAGAAGACCAAGCAGCTCTTTCAAAGATTTATTTGACTTATCAGAGTGTGTGGATATCTCACCAATGTCCCAGGCTCCATTGGCATTGATCTCCATCTCTTTGCGCCCAATGATGTACCAGATGCAGGCCATCCAGTGAGCCAGCAGAGCAAACATCGACATGAGCAGCGTTAGTACCATGGCACTGTACTGCGAGTATCTGTCCAACTTCTGCAGCAGTCTTAACAGACGCAACAATCGGACAGTTTTCAGCAGGTGCACTAGAGACGTCTTGAAAAAGCACAAACGTGTGTGTCAATAGCCTATGTAAATATTAATACCTTGTAATCACATAATTTAATTCTCCAAAAAAACTAACGGTCCCACTTTATATTAGGTGGCCTTAACTACTATGTACTTTCATTTAAATTAATCATTTGATACAATGCACTTATTGTGTACATACATGTTTTTACATTGTGCTTAAATTAAAAAAAAATACCTATATGTAGTTACATCTGTAATTACTTTCTGTAAATACATTTATAATTACACTGTTGACCCATCCCTTAAACCTACCCATACCACCAAACTTGTCCCTAACCTTACCCATATCCCACCATAATAGCAGCAAAAGTGTTCTGCAATACAATATGACCACAATGATGTAAGTACATAATAGTTAAAGCCACCTAATATAAAGTGTGACCAAACTAACTAAAAAATACCACAGTAAACAAACATGGTAATCATTCTGTAACATACCACATATATGTAGATCATAGTACCACCACAAAACCTTTTTTGTAAAGGACCTCTGGAGATCTCTTTTGAATCATCATACCCTTCCCATTCTACTATTTTTAAATAAGCCATATTATTGGAAAAATTGGTTTCCACATTTCACACATGTGAACTTACAACAGTAATGTTAAATGCATAGAGCAGGTCAAAGGGCAGCGCAGCCACGAGATCCACGAAGAACCACGTGGTAGCGTAATGCAGACAGATGGAGCGAGGCTCATACACCACCTGCCCTGACTGACTCACGTAGGTGGTGCGAAAGTTAAGAATGATGTCTGAAAGAGAAGGTAGATTAATGACATTTTCTTGGAAGTCTCATTTTATTTTTTAAATTTGTATTTACTTTGAATCTCTTTTTAAGCGTACACTCATATATTACAAGTTTTATGTGTTTATGTGTAAACCATCTGATAACACAAGGCCTCTCTAAGGTTCTTTTAGTGAGTAAACTCACCCAGAATAAAAAGCATTTCAACTGCGATGTCGCTAACTATCGTGCTCCTGCCTGCAGCCTCCACATCGCTGTACGCTGTGAAACACACATTGTACGGCACAGTCACAGCAACGTAGAATGTAGCCAGTAGAATCATCCAATCCCACAATGCCTTGGACACACTGTAATGCAGCAGGATGAATCGAGACTTCTGGATTGCTGCCACTTTGTACTCGGGCAGGGATGGTTTTTCAAACATGTCCTGTGGGAGAGAGGCACAGATTAAGAAATGAGAGCAAAGAAATTGAAAGATGAGTTCTCTTTTAATATCTCAACTTCTTCAAGGCAGCAAGAAGATTTATATGATTCTCATATGTTTCTAATGAGAAAAATACTTCAGTAACCTCACATGCATTTCCTCTTCTTAAACATTGACTCATACGACACTACCAGCTACATTTAGTTGATCAAAAATACAATAAAACAGCAATAATGTGAAATTTTATAAAACTTAAAATAAACTTTAAAATAAATCCAATAAAATTTAAAATAAAAATAACCCTCAGAATTGTCCCAACTCTCATCCCAAATCTCGTACTGACTCTCTCTTCATATTTTACAACCACTCTAATAAGTTATACAAAGACAATATGACAGTCCAATCAATTCTTGATAAATAAAGTCAAGTTTTGCCTGAAATATCCTGTTCAAATGTCACAAAAATGATTTACTGGCATACCGTTTTAGTAAAGTCTCAACAAAAAGTGTCTTTGATCACTGAAAGGAATAAAGAGGCAGAATTGACGGAATAATCTGTTACTATTCAGAAAATAACAGGAAACTAAATTTAATCTTTATCTGCAAGGACACTGCATGACAGATGATAAATCTTGGTGTTTCTTTAATTTAACTTTTACATCATAGAAGTCAGGGCAAGGGTCAAGCTCATAGTCTTTGGTCATGATTAATTTGAGGCAGCAAATCATGTGGTTTCTAATCCTCCATGCACTCATCCGCCACACTCTTCATTAAGATTAAAGAATAGACTTGATGATGTCACCGAACACACATCGGAACTTCATGCCTTTAAATAGTCTCTGAAGATATTGTGTTCTGGGATTTTGACAATATTCATTTAATATAATAATATGTTGTTTAGGACACTGCTTGAAGTGGGGAAAAAAGTGCCATACTATCTTGTGTATAAAAATAAATAAACTAACATATATCATCTTGTATTTTATTATAATATAATATAATCTGAAATTAGCCACATTACGTACTACTGTACATAAAAATATTAGCACTGTAACAGATACAGTACTAGTCAGCTAATTTCAATTTAAATGACATTAGCACCAAAAATCACAGCTGTCTTCTCTTTTTTAGTTGCTCGGTCATAACTTGTGTTAGCCTGTTTGGTTCATTCAATAGTATTCATGCACCATACTTAGTGTTCCCTCGAAACTGATGTAGAGTGTGACAAAATCTGAACACAAGTGGTCAGAGGAGACACATTCAAAAGTTCCAAACACAGATTTGGGAGGAGCCTAATCATTCAGTCCTGTCAATCAGCATTACAAGCCTATAAGCAGCAGCTGCCCTGCAAACATGTCCTTGCGGGGCCCATGCTGGCTTTTTGTGGGCACAGTGAGTTAGGGCCAGCCCACACCAAACCTAAACAGGCCCAGTGTGGGGCTAGCCCAGGCAAGGCCCACAACTTTGGGCTCACTGCAGGCTCTCTGTTACCCCTTTTCCTCTTTCGACACCCAAAGCACCAGCTCCGAACCAGGAAAAGCGGTTCGTAAGTAGCACCAAAACATTGCTGGGCTAGAAGGAAGAACCGCTTGCGTCAGGGGCTGGGGGCGGGGTTACCGTGACCAACAAGACGAACAGAAACTTTGGACCGCCATATTTGAAATAGCAGCTAAACACGAACACATTGGATTCGCTGTGTTTGTATGCCGATGCAGGTTCGCAAAGTCATGAACATCCATAGCAACGCAACGTCCGCCATTGTTGATAGTTTGTTTAGGCTTGTTCGGGATGGATCGGCACTGCTCAGACCATACGGTGCAAGGCATCGGGGGTGCTGCGGGAGCGACTGGAAAGCAGACGGCTCTTTAAGCTTTTGAATCGCTCTCGCGGCGCTTTAGTGTGTTGTGTGCTGATCGATTGATTGTCTGTCTGCGTGGCGCCGATGCACCTCGAACAAGTCTGATGTGTTTGGCGCTGCCGGGGCCGCGCTAGTGAACTGAAAGATGAAACGTATTCAGTGACGTAAGACCTGGCTCTGTATTGGCTCTCTAGCCTGTGGAAAAGCAACCGGTTCTTAAAGTGCTCGCCAGTTGAACCAACTAAGAACCAGCAATAGCGCTGGCTCTGAACTAGCACCTGGTTCCTGCTGGTGGAAAGGGGGTATGTGAGCAGGCCACACTAACGGACTGTCCATGTTAATCCAATGATGGCCCAGAGCAACTTTTGTATCCTTTGGGCTCATGTGGTTTTTGTGTAGGCTGCCCTGTAATGCAACTAGGAGAATACAAACAACATTGACTGGCCATTCTTTAGCCACTCAATTGAACTGGAATGGCTCAAACCAAAAGCGACTTTTTCAGAACCTGTTGTTTCATATAGGCCAGGGATCCTCAAATCTGGCTCACAAGATCCACTTTCCTGCAGAGTTCTAACTTTAATGAAACACACCTGAGCATGTCTTCAGGATCATTAGAAAATCACAGGTAGGTGAGTTTGATCAAAGTTGGAGCTAAACTCCCAGGAAAGTGGATCTCACGAGCCATATTTGAGGTATAACAGACATGAGCCTGTTAATAAGAATTCTGTGGGCAGTTTTCCTCCTTACCACTAGGGGTGCTAGGGTGTTTTAGGTTTCCTTAAGTAAAGCAATGTGGGTAGAGGGAGTTAGCAATAGCAAGCAGTAGTAGCCAGCATGGCTCACCTGCTGAACACATTGTGCTGTGTCCTGGTTGGGAAATATGTCTTTTCAAGCCCAGTCTAAAGGAGTTTTTTTTTCTTTCGAAAGGAAGAGTCTGGTGTTTGAGAGCTGTAGTGTGTTTTCATTACAAGAGGTTGGATTATTCATTTGCTATCAGTCAACATCAGCTACGGACAGTGTTTGGACATTGATGTACTACAGATAAGACTTTCGCACACATAAACTTTCACATGTCGAAATCCTACAATCTTACACTCTGCTTTGTTTTGTTTTGTTTTGTTTTTTGTACTTTTGTGTATTTACATTTTTTGGCTATATGTATATAATAAAATATATATACAGGACGGTAGACCAGAAGGTAGGTGTGGAAGAGTGTAAATGAGATGGGACTGGAACCTGGATCCCCATGAGAACATCACTCCAATCACTGGCAGTAGGCTGAGTAAGGACACCCATATGTCCTTTTCCCTGGCCACTTTCTATAGCTTATCCTGTGGTATGCCAAGGCATTCCCAAGCCAGCTAAGAGATATTATCCCTCCAGCATGTCCTGGGTCTGCCCCGGGGTCTCTTCCCAGACATGCCTGGAACACCTCCACTGGAAGGTGTCCGGGAGTCATCCTAACCAAATGCCTGGACCGCCTCAACTGGCTCCTTTCAACCCGGAGGAGCAGTGGCTCTACTCTGAGTCTCTCCCGGATGTCCAAGCTTTGCACTCTGTCTCTCAGGGCAAAGAAACCACGATTCTTGAACTCCTCTACTTGGGGAAGCATCTCACTTGCTACCCGAAGCAGGCAATCCAAGCTTTTCCTGCTGAGAACCATGTCCTCAGGAGCTGACCCTCATTCCCGAAGCTTCACACTTGACCCCAAACCACCAAAGTAAATGATAAAAGTCACAGCCCAATAAGATCCTAAGACCCCCCCCCCCCCCCCCATAAGCACAGCATCTTTAATACAGAATGTCCAGAGCATTTGCACAGCCCTGAGAAATAAAAAGTATGAAATGAGTTACATTTTAGCTATAGAATTTCCAGCTATTACAGTAAATTATGACTCATTAAAAATTACATAAAGTTTTCTGGCACTAACATGTTGCTAAGAGAAAAATGTATCTTTTTTGTGATGGAGCAAGTGAAAATATGCATAGAACACATTCACATTTGAACTACTGAAAAAAAAAAAATCCTTATTGTTGATCCTTGCTTATGATGCTCTTGTTTGCCTGCTTATGATGCTCTTGTTTCTCTCAGTCAGTTGGAGTGTGATGGAGCGAAGGCAGGTGGCTCTGCTGAGAGTGAAGTTGTGCTGAAAACATGACCATCTGTTCACAGGAGCGATCGGAAATGTGACCTGCCAATTTGGCCTCCTGTTCTGCAGTGGCCATGTGACATGGAGGATTAGACATACTTTATACTTCTGGCCTGCACCTTTCACACTGTTTGAATATTTCCTGAGTCAAAAGGTCACCAGAAAATGGGATCCTGCACAGATTCTGTGCTTTACTAGTAGCTGTAACTCCCATGATATCCCATGATAAAAAAGAAATGTTAAAGAAAACCCAGAAAACCTTAACACCCACATATCAATTTCAGCATTATGGCAGCACATTGCACACACTCAAAAACCACCGAATATTGTTGTTTACGGTAATACAGTAAATAACTTGATAATATAATTTTTGCTCTCAATGTATTGTAAAATTGTAAAATGTTACAAACAGGCAACTTCCAGTGATATTTGATGACTAATTATGTCCTCTTTCTAGGAATTACAAATCAATAAAAACATGTAAATGTACAGGCGTGTGTTTACTTTATAGTTTTTATTAGGGGTGTAACGAAACATCAATCAAAGGATAGATGCATGCATCAATCAAATGACTACCAATATAATGTATTGATAATTCAAATAGATTTACATCTGTAAGATTGCAAGATGTCAAAATTTCACTAAGCTGTCATCAAATATTTTATAAGTTTTAAGAATTTTAAAATTTCTTTTTGTATATGTATTGTTCTACATAAATGTTTTTTTAAACAACTGTACCTAATTTTGTTGTGCATATGTCTTAATGGGAATATTAGATTTGCACATTTTAGAGAGCACAGAAAACTGAAAGACTTTCTTGACTGTTGTCATTGCTCCTCTCACTGCTCAAGGCAATCGTAAACTGTCATCAAAAATGATCTCAATTGATTTTTTTTTCCATTATTTATTTTACTTTTTTCTTCCCAATTTGAATACATGATGTGCAATTTTCAGAGAGTTCAACAGAATGTTATATTTTAGTTGCATTAGTATAACAATAATAATATAAGCCGTTGTTTAAAATAGACACACAATATCCTAATATTTATATATTGATCACAGGCCCCTGAATTTAATCAAATTGTGATTGTAAATATCCAGTTTACACCCCTAGTATTTACCATGGCCTGTCCATGAGAAATGATTACTACAAAACAAGTTTTAACAGACTTTCACTGTTTTAGTATGTAGCCTAGTTCATATATTTACTCACCCGGCTTAAGTTGACATCATTTTTGCTGTCACGAGTAAACTGGCTGGTTAGCTGGTAAATCATGGTGTGACCCCTCCTTCTGGCTTTACTGAAATGAGAGTTTCCAGTGGTCCTTTTGTATGGCTTATTATCTGCATAACATGAAAATAACATTAACAGCCTTGACAGTTTACAAATTATAAAAATTTTAAATTGTCTAGGTTTGTCTATGTAAGATTGTGCCAGAGAGTCCAAGTGTTTTAGCAGATGTTTTGTAGATGCTACTCCTAAAGCCTGCAAAGACTGTTGATTGCACTATCACCATTTGGCATGTGATGTTGGATTTCAAACTAAAATGGTTTAGCTTCTATCTAAAAGATTAAATCTTTTTTCTGGAAGCTCACCTTCCTGCTCGGTCACTTAAAAAGCAAGGTTTCCCCGACCCTAAGGGCTATATTTTGATCTTACTGATTTTTCATTCTATAGTATATGTGCCCTCTAGGCTCCAAACATGCAATTTCTCATCTTATCAAATGTTGACAACCAGGGATGAGTGTTTTCTAGGCTATTTATTTAGCCAGATTTAAAAAGACTAGTGAGACTAATGTTTGTAGTGTAGACAGTACCATCAGTTCTGTTGCTGTGATGGCTCTTGTCTTTTGTTTCTGTGATATCCTTGAAAGAAAAGAGAAAAAGCACCATCTCCCCCTTCTCATTCTTAATGGGTACTATGTCCAGCAGACACCAGAACGAACTTCCTGTGAAAACACACCAAACAGAGTTGCAGAATTACACAGAAAACAATTACCACATCATAAAAATATCAACTTATCAAGCAACAAAACAGTTTCACTATGGAAGAGCTACTATAGTAGTGGGCTGGTGATATTGAAATTAAATTTACAGCATCACTATTAATTAAGCTGACCAGATTTCTGAAATGGAAACTAGGGACATTTCCCTAGTTCAGTGGTTAAAATATCATTGAAATCTCACTTGATGTTATCTATCAATTTAAAAACGGAGACAATATATATATATATATAAAAAATTGTTGTGATTTCTATATCAATATTATATTAAATAAACAATTAAATTATAGATTTCACAAACTGTAGAGTAGTTACAGTACAAATTTTTCAAAGGTTGTGCTTTTGGAAAAGGATCTTTATTACCCCTAATTAGGTTTACTATTTTGGCTAATTGTAAGCACAAAGTATGTGCTTTCTGCATATGTAATTGTTGAAAGTGTGATTGTTTAATTGATTATTAGTATTACTATCATTTCAATCTATTCATCTTAGGCTGTAACTTCACACAGTTAACATCCACCTTATTTTACAACGAGGAAGGTAATCTATTTTCTGTGAATGTGCGAGAGTTCCGAATTAAAATTTCTTGCTTATTTAAATTCGGTATTATAAGGATGTGATTACTGTGGCCCTTGTTTGTGTGAGATAATTTTGTTCACTATTATGCAGATGACACTCTGCTTTATCTTTCCTCACGACGTGACAAAAGTCCTCAATTTTGCAATTTAGCAGAATGTATTAGAGATAATTAATGCTGGAAGGCTAGTAATTTCTTCCTTTTGAATTCTAAAAAAGCAGAATTTAATTATTGGACCAAATAATTCCAAACACGAGCTGTTAGAATTTGTTGCTCAATCATGGTTTTGTTACATCATCTACTACAGGTTAAGGACCTGGGGTTTATGTTTAATAGCAATCTGTCTTTTGATTAAGAATGAATCATCAAATGAATCACATTGCCACTGTTTGTAGAACAGCCTTCTTTCACCTTAAAAGTGATTACATTACCCAGCTACAGCCATATGCTGTTTTTAATGCTGAAAATTATTCATGCGTTTATGACCTCAACACTAGACTATTCTAATGCTTTATTGAGTGGATGTCCTGCAGGCTTTATAAATAAGCTCCAGCTGGTACAAAATGCAGCAGGTAGAATGGTTAAAACCAAGAAATATGACATTGGCTACCTGTCACTCCCACATTGTAACTAAACCTATGGCTACTGTACCTCATGTAAATCCTGGGCAAACTTCGAAGACACAAAACTTTTAAAGTCCAAATGTAATTTAGTAACATATCTAGCTAAGTTTGACATATGTTTACTAAAACTGTCCCCCCACCCCCCCCATTGTAGCCTGGTTTCTCTCGTTTTTTTCTCCTGTAGTCGCCATATTTTTCACCACAGTCACATCTGCCTTGCTCAATGGGGGACTAAAGAACTAAAGAATTATGGAATAACCTTCTAACAGCTTCCTGATAAGAATACTTGATATGAAAATATGTAATAAATAGGGTGAATTCAGGTAAAATGGGCCGTGACTGTACTGTACACAATGTTTTTTTAATTTTATTTTCATTTTAAATAATACAGTTACCTGTATTATTTGTTACTGCAGTTAACATGGATGGAAATGCAAAGAATACATTAAAAAAGTTCTTCTTATAAGGTGTTTAAATACTGCTTGTCTTGCCCACTTTGGCTGAATATGCTAGATAATGTGGACCAGTGGGTTTCAGGTAAAATGGGCCACCATGAGCCTTCACTAATTCTACTCACATTCATTAAATAAATTGGCATTTGCTGATTATTTTGTAATAGACATGTAAATTCAAGTCAGATTTGGAAGAAAGGAAAGACAGAGCAGAAAGGAAGACGAGGCACGTTGAATCTGTAGTGGAAAAAGGATGAGAGGAGCAAAATGTGCATGCAGCGTATAAAGATTTAAAATTGTCACAGTTAAAGTTCACTTTAAGTGTTTAGATTTTTTTTTCTTCAATTTTACATTTTAAATGTTCCTCATTCATTTTTTTGCTAATGTGTTATAGTTTCATTTTTAATATGTTATAGAGTTCATTTTCATCATTATTTTAACATTTAATCAAATTTAATGTCAACACAACATGTTCTGTTTTGAATGTATGCATGAATTGAGTGAACTTACTCATATGATTTTGGGTTTGTTAGATACATTGTTGATTTTTTTTGTTTGATAATGTGTGTTAATAAACATATAATATAAATGTAAATAATAATATAGATCATTTCTAATTAAGATAAAGGATTTTTTTTTCAAATCAGAGATTTGCCTACTTTACCAGATCAGCTGGCGCACTTTACCTGAAAATGGTTACGGGTAACTTCTAAATAGCACATTATATGAACTTAATTCAAATAAATTAACAAAAAAATATAAAATGTCTATCTAAGTTACAAGTTTACCAAAAATTAGCCCACTTTACCTAACTGATATGACCAAAATCTTGTACCAGAAGATGAAAGTGAAAAAGTGAAAGTGACAATGTGAAAGTGAAAGATGGGTAATTTTCTATCATTATAATACTGTACATTCCAATCTGTAAAGCCGCTTTGAAACAATGTGTATTGTGAAAAATGCTATATAAATAAACCTTACTTAACATTGCTAAAATGGAAAAAGGCCTAAAAGTAATTCTAAATCTATGTTATAGCACAGACACTACAGCAAAATGCAGTACAGTGCTTTGCTCAAAGTCACAGCAATGATGTACTGTAGATGAAGTAGGGCAGTGGTTCCCAATTCCAATCACCCCCCCCACCCACCCCTAGGCACTGCACACTTTCTATCCCTCTTATCTAAAAAACCTGATTTAGATCATAAGCTTACTAGAATTGAGCTCTTATTTGTGTCAGATAAAAATGAGCAGGGGCAATTTTGAGAACTGAGAGCCACCAATGTAAGGGAACTCAATTCTTGGAAATTCCTCACAATCTACACCAGAATTTTTTGGGGCCACCGTATTAAACTGGCTGTTAAAGCTGTCCATTTCTCTCAGCCGCCTGCAGTATAAGTAATGTAAGAGTCTTAGAGTATTATTACCATTCTTCTTGTAGAACTGCACCTCAGCCTGGTACTCTTCTTTGCTCTCCAGTGCTTTCTCCACACCCTGAGTAACCTGCTCACTAGTGCCCGAGCCATATAGGAAATGACAGCTGCAGTTCTTCTGCATCACCTCTGTTCGTCCAAACCCCGTCAACTCACAGAATCCATCAGAACAGTACACAATGGGATAGCCACGGTGACCCTGAGCATTCCCAAGGAGGAAGTTGCTGTCTGTGGGACAGAAGAAAGATCAGGATTATTAATATTGTGAAAGACATTCTAAAGCTAATTATGAGTATTGTGTTTTGTGCAATAGTTTGCCTGTTCTGCTTTAATTATGAAATCCAACACCCACACTTTGCAGTCTTTGTACTTGACTGCTTATCTCATTACATGACATATTTCTGGAATTTGTCCCAAGCGTACATGAATTATACCTTCTGTATACACTTCACCTATATACACAATATGTAAACTTAAATCTACCCTATAGTCCAAAATAATTTTGGGATGACAGAAGTGTCCATGTATGGGATTTCTTGGGTCTGTAGGTGCTTGGGTATGAAGAGCCAGGTCATTGAGTACCTTCTTATTTCCGACATAGTTCAGCTTGTCAGGAGATAACTTATGAGACTGGAAGGCAGAAGGGTAAAGCTTTGTCGAATCACCTTGTCTTTCTGAAAGGACATCTTGAACCCTACATCTGATGCATTCAATTCAAAAATGAAAGGTTTTTGCATCTGTGTAGTGAAGGATATGAGCTAAGGTGAATCGGTGCTTGAGAGGTAGGACGGCTGTAGCAGAACTATAATTACGTATGTGTCTACAAATCCTCAAATCTTAGGAAAGACTGAATTCTTTGACAGTTTGAGACTGTGGCCATTATAAAACAGCAGTAAGCCTAGCTTGATCCATTTCCATGCTTTTATGATTGAGTACATAGCCCAAGAAGGAGAGATGGTTTTGTGGAACTCACTTCTCTGCTTTGACAAACACTATAGTTGATGTGAGGTAAGACATTTACTTTACTTCACTTTACTTTTAGTCATTTAGCAGATGCTTTTATCCAAAGCGACTTACAAATAAGAAAAAGTAACTAAAACTAAAAGTCAAAATACTATATATACACACACATTTAAGAAAATAAAGAAATTAAATAAAAATGACTAATGCATACAACAACATTTCAAAACTAAACATTTAAATGAAAAAAAAAGTTAAAAAAAAAAAAAAGCTAAAAACAATTCAAAATATTAAAACAACAAAAGGTATGAGTATAATAATGCTTCTACTCCAATTCAGCTGCACACACTTTCCTGTTAATCGCAACAAATGGCCAAGCAAGCGCCCGACACTGACAAGGGACGCGATACAGTATGAGACCAAACGCGATTTCAGCACCTCTCCACACAGTAAACAAAACAAGCGTTTCCTAGCAAGGACAACTGCACTAAACACTAATGAGACAAGTAAATACACCTACGAGCTGATTTTAACTTCTGCTGATAAACTGCTTCTCTCAAAGAGTATTACTTTATACTGTCTTCTGCTGGTGCTTGAACACACTTTCCTGTTAATCGCAACAAATGGCCAAGCAAGCGCCCGAC
>JAFVLL020002583.1:0-32590 GCA_021397915.2 Tor tambroides | reverse complement strand
AGAGCAGCTACACCTCCACCTCTCCTAACAGTCCTGCAGACACTTATAAAATTAAAGTTAGGAGGGGCTGTTTCATTGAGGACTGTTGCACTGCAGCTGTCTTCTAGCCATGTTTCATTTAGAAACATAAAATCCAGGTTGTTTGTGGTTATTAAATCATTGATCAGAAATGATTTATTTTTAGTGAGCGAGTGTTTAAAAATGCTAAATTGATGGAATTACATTTAGTCTCTACAGCAATCTTAGACTGATGCATTATAGACCGCAGATTAGATGGGTCAGCCATACGGCTTGAGAAGGCCTTAGACTTTCTATCATGTGATAAAACAGAGATAGAGAACTACAGGCACACTGAGTTCCCGCTTGTTCTGTAAACATTTGTGAATATTGCTGCTAATATAGCGGGGACACGACACATATCACTGAGAGCTGTTATCAGTTGTTTTTGGTTCACCTACAACCGATGGAGGAGGGCTATAGGGCTCATTAAAACAAGTTTTAATGAACTTTCATAGTTTTAGTGAATGTAATTCATACATTTACTCACCCGGCTTAAGTTGACATCATTTTTGCTGTCACGGGTAAACTGGCTGGTTAGCTGGTAAATCATGGTGTGACCCCTCCTTCTGGCTTTACTGAAATGAGAGTTCCCAGTGGTCCTTTTGTATGGCTTATTATCTGCAGAAAATGAAAATAACATTTACAGCCTTGACAGTTTACAAATTATAAAAATGGTCTAGGTGTAATATTGCACCAGAGCGTCCATGTGTTTTAGCATATGTTTTGTAGATACTACTCCTAAAGCCTGCAAAGACTGTTGATTACACTATCCTTTTACACCATTTGGCATGTGATGTTGGCTCGCACTCTAAAATGGTTTCGCTTATATCTAAAAGATTTCATCTTTTGTTCTGGAAGCTCATCTTCCAGTCTCTTAAAAAGTAAGCTAAGGGCTAAATTTTGATCTCACTGAATTCCCAACTCATTTTTATTCTATAGTGCATGTGCCTTCTAGGCTTCAAACATGCTATTTCTTATCAAATGTTGAAAACCAACGCTAAGTGATTTTTAGGCTATTTATTTTGCCAAATTTAAAAAGATTAGTGAAACTAATGTTTGCAGTGTTGACAGTACCATCAGTTCTGCTGCTGTGGTGGCTCTTGTCTTTTGTTTCTGTGATATCCTTGAATGAAAAGAGAAAAAGCACCATCTCCCCTTTCTCATTCTTAATGGGCACGATATCCAACAGACACCAGAATGAACTTCCTGTGATAACACACCAAACAGAGTTGCAGAATTACACAGACATAAAATAAAGTTACTACATAAAAATAGCAACTTATCAACCAATAAAACAGTTTCGCTATGAAAGAGCTACATTAGCAGTGGGCTGGTGATTTTGAAGCAATTAAACTTACAGCTTCACTATTTATTAAGTTAAGATTTCTAAAATGGAAACTGAGGATATTTTCCTATGGTTTTAAATATCACTAAAAATTTCAGTTGATTTTGTTATCTATCATTTTTTTAATTGTTGTGCGTTCCATATCAATATTATATTAAATAAACAATTAAATAATTATAGTTTTATGTAGACTAATTACAACTTTTTAAACTTATTTAAAGTGTTGTGCTTTTGGAAATGAATTTTTACTACCCTAATTAGGTTTATTATTTTGGCAAATTTTAGGCACAAAGAATGTGTTCCTAATTGTTGCAAGTGTTATTTTTTAGTTGATTATTATTATTATTATTATTATTATTATTTTAATCCATTCATCTTGGGCTGTAATTTCACACAGTTAGCATCCATCATATTTTGCAACGAGGTAATCTATCTGTGAATGTGTGAGAGTTCCAATTCAAAATTTTGTCCAAACCCCAAACCCCAAGGCCAAACGTTGTTTAGGCCTTGTTACAAACAGTACTACTTTATGTGATTACATTCGGAAGGGCTCATCCCTATGCCCTAATCCCTACAAAGGGTTTACCCTCCGGAGTGAGAGCTTTGAAGGGTTGAAGGCTATAGAGGACCAAACAACTGTTTCTTGAAGTGCCCTTCTGAATCATCATCCCGTGCCCACACGGAGGCACCGTCATCATGGAAAGAATCTGCGCAAAGGATCATGGGAGCCCGAAGTGTCCATCAGTTGTACCCTTCGAAATCCTTCATTCCGAAGGGCCCTTTGAAGTGGCTAGTTTTGAGCACCTCGGTTTGGAATGACCCTTCAAAATGGAGGCCATGATTGTTTTCACTCTGAAGTGCCCTTCAGAGGGTGATATATCCCGTTTGTAACGCACCGATGCTCTCGTCCAGGTTCTTCATTGCTAAAGTAGCGGGGCTTGACCAAGTATTCAATAGCCTAAATAATCACTACACGATTCCTCTGGTATCCAGCAACCTTGACACTACCAAAAGCATTGAGATTTTTAAACGTTTACAATATTGTTATTGCCCACTCTGGGGTCTGGTCAGGACTGAGCTTGCCAATGTTCTCCTACGAAGTATGGGAGTTTGATCTTGTTTCACATCAAGTTTTTTTTCATGGGTTAAAGTCTTTTTTACAGCCTGTTTTATTTTGATTGGCAGATCTGTCTGTGTCTGCCTGCCTCTTTGATCTGGGTCTGCGACTGTGCTCAGGTACTCTGGCAATTTAAATTCTCTGATTTAGATACTGATATCTAGTGTACTTCGGCCGAACAGTTACTGACTGTCCTGTTGTCTCTGTCTGCTGGTAACTCACGTAATTAAAAGTGTTCCATTCTCTAATTTTTGCACTTCACACATCACTAAACAACACTGTACTACTGTTTCTACAGAGGTTGCTGCCAATGAAAGTGAGGATTCCCTCCAATGATTAGTGAAACACCACCGGTCATGCCATTTCACAACTCACAGAATCCATCAGAACAGTACACAATGGGATAGCCACGGTGACCCTGAGCATTCCCAAGGAGGAAGTTGCTGTCTGTGGGACAGAAGAGAGATCAGGATTATTAATGTTGTGAAGGACATTCTAAAGCTAGTTATGAGTATTGTGTTTTGTGCAGTATTATGCCTGTACTGCCTGTATCTATCTATCTATCTATCTATCTATCTATCTATCTATCTATCTAAATCAATCTAATAAAATTGCATCATCATTCACATGGCTCAGATGATTGGTTTCTTTTCGCATCAGCAGCCAATGAGCTTGTCACTCGGCATACAAATACTTGGCTAGTGCTTGCTGAATCAGTTGCAGCACGCTTCAGAATCCTCCACCTTCCCCAGCTCCACCTGTATAGATCTGCTACAGGGTAATTTCATGTATGTTATATAGGTGGATTATTTCATATATCGAGGGGTGAGAACCAGAAAGGCGTAAGTGACATTTCACCAACTTTACAGGAGACCCAAAACAAAAATGTTACCATAGTTTGATCTGACTTTGTGTACTGATTTCAATTGTTTATAATAGAAATTTGTACACTCATGGATGACAGTACTTTTACCAGTAGAAAGATACCATTAAGAGCTTTCATTTGATATATATATATCTCCATTTCACCAAGAATGTCACTTACGCCCTTCTGGTTCTCACCCCTTGATATGTTATACGTGCAGCAACAGTATTTCTCACATGCTCAAAGCAGCATGTCTGTGGATGTATTAGCAGTAGCAAGTCTTGGTACTTGCTGTGCCACATCAGCAGCAGCATAGCAGATATATTCCTAGTCTCAGCCTCAGACATCATGCCCACGTTGGTTGACCGTTGGCTGAACATCTGATGCATATCGCACACAAAATTGGAAGCACTTCAGGAGTTTCGAAGTCGTCATCAGATTGGTTGAATTAAACAGGATTTCCGGGAGATGTGTGTGATGCATTCTTTAAAGTTCCATTTGGAAACAAAAATGCCGTGATGCAAAACCCCCTCATGGTAGAAGAAAGCCGTTGTGTTTACAACTGTGACAATTAGCGCTTATCAGGATCAAGTAAATGCTGGATTTTCAAAAGTATGTGAAATATTTAAAATTTGCAGCATAGAATCTTTAAAATATGTCCAAGAGTTTTACACACCTGTCATTGTGGGGACATTTTCACACCAGAATAGAAGAGAATAATAAAATACACTGAAGAATATTCAATGGAGTAAAATTGTGTGACAGTTAGCGCTGATCTACATTTTATTGTTTTATAAAATTGAAAGTTATAAACAATAAAAGAAAAATGATCAGCATTTATCGGTAATAAATCATAGTAAAGGGTTTTTTTGTGTGTGTGTGCAGAATATAGTCCAAAGTTCTTTCAGTAAGTCTTCAGTCAGTACCAAAAGCTCAGTCTCACCCGTTATCATCACTGAGACTACTGCACAGGAAAGCTGGTCTCTACGGCAACAAGAGGGCAGCTATTTTGGGCTGTGAGTACACTGGTGCCTTGTTACCCAGAAGCATCCAGCATTGCGAGGAAAGATCCTTTGTCTCAAGAGGATAAGTTAACATTACTGACACATCACCTGCCTCTAAAGTGTTCATCATAGTTTAAGATGAAATCAAGACCCATTAAGACATCATTAACATTACTTTCCTCATAATGTCAAATTAAAACAGAATGTTAGTTTCAATTCAAGCTTCAGTTTGAAAAACAATCCTTTGGCTGAGAGTGAATGGCAGCCCATAGAACTGTGTGGTAAAAAGTTTGAAATTTGGCACACTCACAGGAACAGTCTGAACAGTCCTGATAGCCACTTCTCAAACCCTATCTTCTGTCTTAAACCCTCCAGTCACATCAACAAGTCAAAGCTTCTTTTTTTACTAGCACTTTAATGTCATCACACACACAAAATTTGGTTAGCATCATGGTGATTATGCCCTGAGGTTGTGTGAGCAATTTCGTAATAATTTAAAATGTCATTTTTTTAATGGTCATAATTGTATTTCATATAAATGTGTAATTTTATAATTATGTCTTTAGGTCATAGATTACAGTAATATCTTGTAAGATAGCATATTGTTAAATAAGAAGCTGTGAGTGTCCAAGAACTTGATGTTGTGTGTTTGTGTAAGAGAGATGTTATCTAACACAAGAGATTAAGTTTGTAAGCTGTGTGAAGGATTTTCTTCATTACTAGTAAGTAAGCACAGATGAGGATTGTATGCTATTTTTTATCTTTAGATGCGTGTCGTACAGCTGCCTTTGTTTTGTGTATTAATATTAGTATAAATACTGTTAAGAAAGTATATTATCACATTATCACATTTCCTGTCATGTTGAATTGTGTCAACTGTATTTTGCTTAATGATTATATTTTAGCATTTTGTGTTGTGATGCTAATGTCATTAGACACAGATATTTCAATGGATTATATTAAAATTCAGTTATTGGTTTTATTATTATGAATGAGAATTATAACCTGTTATCCAGCCTTTTAACTAGCAGCTTGAGAAGGTTCTTGTAAAGTCAAGGTAAAAGTATTGCACAAACAGCTTTGTCCCTTGAAATTCACTATTCCCATGACACACACACACACACACACACACACACACACACACACACACACACACATCTCAAAGATGTCATGCCATGAGAGCAATACAAAACAAGAGATTTATCTCCCATGATAAAACATGAACACACAAGTGTATGTGGTGTCTGTGCGCTACATATATTAACCTGCAGGACAGATACAGTACATATACAGTATACATTTACTGATTTACAGTAATCAGTATAATGTATAATAGTAGTACAGAAATACAGTACAGATACAGATATTTGTGTCAGACCATTGTTGAATCATTTATGACACAACTATTTATTATTAGATAATGATTTTCACTTTGAAGCTTACGGTTTGCCTTCATTTTGCTGTTAAATAAACAGTAAAATCACTAATTGATCCATTCATCCCTAGTACATTTTTAGTAAAAAATGTAACCTATATGTTTAAAAAAAAAAAAAAAAAGGTTGTCGTTTTAACAGAAACTGTTACATTAAAAAATGCTTTCTGGTTAACTGTAAGTTACCATACCAAATATGGTGAAAAAAAACAAAAAACATTCAGTTTGGTCAGTTCATGCAAAACCCTGGGACAGAATCCATGACCTTGGCATTGCTAGCATCATGCTGTTTGAGCTATAGGAAAGCAGAGAATCATTTAAGACTGGAAATTATTTATGAAAGGCCAGAAATATACAAGTATATACTATAAATGCAGATGCAAAGTCTCATCGTGCACACTCAATCTGTGCTTTTGTGCTACTGTGATAGTATCAAACCTCATTTAACCAGATGTGTTATTCAGGTAGCTGCTATACATGGCAATAGTTTAATTGGCTTGTTTAGCAAGACTATATGATAGAACAAAAAAGTTTGTTAAAGATAGTTTTCAATGAATCTGTTTGAAATAAGCCATTATTTTTGCATATTCATTTGGTGCTGGTGATGACATAGGTATGAAAAACCTTCACCTTCAGGGTACCTTGAAAATTGTACATTTTCATCTTGAGCACTCTCTCTCTTGTGGCGTTGGTGTGTGTGCATTTGTGCCAGTACTTACGAGTGCCATCGAAACGAGTTGCAATGGTGTCCAGGAAGGTGTTCTGGGGTGCCAGCAGCCCCTTCATCACTGGCATGATGCCAGGTTTCCAGAGTCAGCAGATGTTTAGGGGAAAAGCCTGTATGAACCATCAATCCTCACTACATCCCAATGAAAGGGTGGCCAGGGAAAATGTGAGGTACAGCAGAGAGAACACATCCTTAAAGAGTAAACACTTCCTCGAAAGATGACTCCTCGCTGTATACTTCCTCAGGTAGCTTTTGGAGTCCAGTGGATGTATGACCAAGAAACAAACAAATCTCTTTCCTTGTCAGTGCATACATTGAAACCAATTTCCAGTTAGTTTCTTCTCTTTTGTCTTTTCTGCTAAGTCTGTCTCAGCTGTGTACACCTGCATGACAGAGGAGAATCCTCAAGATGTGCATCTCTAGAACGGCGTGGATTTGTTGTTGTTCTATAACACACTGTGGCAGAGCGACAGAGACAGTTACATTTGTCTTCACCCCTCCTTCCCTGGCTCTTTCTCTCTTTATCCACACCCACTATTCATTTCCTCCAGTTCTTATCAGCCAATGAGAGCACACACACACACATTCTTGAAAGAAATCTATCCCACATATGCATGTTCACATATACCCACACTCTCAGAAAAAAGGTACAAAAACTGTCACTGGTCAGAAAAGAATGAGTTACCATTTCTGCATTTGACACTGAGAGCATATGTCATAATTTATTAGATATTAGGTATTTTTTATCATTTACATGTTAGAAATGTGGCTTTCAAATGACAAATTGCTATCAAACAACACATCCAGGTTCTTGACTGATAACAAAAAGACGTGACAGAACATCCATCAAGTGTTAAGCAGTGTTATAATGTGTGGAGGGCTTTGGTCCAATAATTAAAATGAGCAATAATTAAAATTAAATGGGGTTTTTTAAACTAAATATGCATTCCGTTAGTTTTATGAAATGGGATGTTTTGTCAGGCTAACTCCATGTTTTTAATGATATCTCCCAAGCGTAGCATTTACATGGTTAAAAGCAACAGTCCTAGTACTGAGCCTTGTGGTACTCCTTACTGCACTTGTGCTCGATATGACACCTCTTCTTTTACTGATACAAAATGACAACAGTCAGAAAAGTATGATTTGAATGATGCCAATGCAGTTCCACTAATTGCAGCATAATTTTCAAACCTATCCAAGAGAATGTTGAGGTCAATAGTATCAAAGGCAGCAATTGACTCATTCCTTTTCTTCCCACTTTTGTGATGACTTCACAAACACCTTTAACGAGGTGTGCTTGTCTCTGTCCTTGGAGTCATCTTTACATGACTTGGATGCTGAACAGCATCTTAGTCTGTTTAATACTGCCTGCTCAGAGGTTTTGAATACCACTGCTCCTCTTAAACCTAAGATGTCAAAACCTAAAACTTAATAACAAGGCTCAATGATAACATCCGCTCTCTGAGGCATGCTTGTAGAAGAGCTGAATGAAAATGGAAAAAGGACAAATTGCAAATTTCATATGAAATGCTTAAAGACATGTTTTGCTACTTTTCAGAAAGTAGTGAAATCCGCGAAGTCTAAGTATTTTTCTAATTAACTGCAAAGAATCATCATAGTTCTAAAGCCTTATTTTCTGTTATAAATTCTGTTTTAAATCCTCCTGTAAATGTGATTTCAAATCCTTCAGTGTCATTATGTGAAGGTTTATCAAGGTTTTTCTGTAATAAGATTACTACTATCTCAGTTGCAACCACTCGCTAATGTTTCTCCTGAATTTTGCTGCTCTTCAGCCATATGGAGTGCTTTTGATCCAGTTTCTCTCCAGTCTCTCAAAGAAATTGACCATTTGAAACCTTTCTGCTCTCATGATGTTATCCCTCCACATATTTTTAAACAAATTTTTGACTCGGTTGGACCTAGTTTGGTGTCTTTTCTGAATAAATGTTTAGTTTCAGGGACTATACCTGATAGCCTCAAAGAAGCTACTGTGACACCTCTTCTTAAGAAACCTTCACTTGATGCTAGTAATTTTAATAATTTATGACTCATCTCAATCTTCCATTTATTACAAAAGCACTGGAGTAAACTGTGTTTATTCAGCTACAGTCTTTCTTTAGTGCAAATCCTATTTTTGAAACTTTCCAGTCTGGTTTTAAGTCACTGCATAGCCCAGAGTCTGCTTTATTATGGGTCCTTAATGATACTTTATTGGCGACTGATTCTGGTGACTCTGTTATCTTAATTCTGTTAGACCTAACCTCGGCTTTTGATACAGTTGATCATAAAATTCTTTTATCTCGACTAGAATATTTTGTGGGCATCCAGGGAACTGTTCTTAGCTGGTTCAAATCATATTTAACAAATATAAGTTTCTCCGTCAGATTGGGTAATTTTTCTTCGTTGCCTGCTAAACTTTCCTGTGGAGTGCCGCAGGGTTCTATTCTCGGAACCATTCTTTTTTCTTTGTATTTACTTCCTTTGGGCTCTATTTTCAGAAAGCATGGTGTATCATTTCACTGCTATGCAGATGATACCCAAATTTATCTACCTCTGAAATGAAATAAACATGCTGCTCTGGAATCTCTTTTGCATGCCTTAATGAAGTGAAAACGTGGTTCTCTCAAAAATTTTTATTTCTGAATTATTCAAAAATCGAGGTTATAGTCTTTGGCCCTAGTGAAAATTCAGGGTGCAGAAGTATCGATCTGATAAACAAATAAATGTGCCTGCTCCTGATTTTTTTCAGCTATGTCTTCTCTCCAAAATTAAATCTTTTCTCTCTGTGAAAACTTTAGAGATTGCTATCGATGTGCTAATTACATCTCGCTTGGACTACTGCAACTCTCTTTATTTTGGCATTTCTAAATCTTCCATCGATTGGCTCCAATTAGTACAAAACGCTGCTGCTAAATTCCTCAAAAGACAATGTAAATTTGATCACGTTACTTCAATTTTGAAATCGTTGCATTGGTTACCTGTGCATCTTAGAACTGAGTTCAAAATTCTTCTCTATGTTTTCAAATCTATAAATAATCTGGCACCGAGCTATCTATCTGATCAACTTTATCCATACAATCCTACACAAAATCTGAGGTCTGGTGATCAAAGACTACAGCCTTTGCAGTCGCTGGCCCAAGGCTGTGGAACAGCCTTCTAGCCTATATCAGATCGGCAAGTTCTTTAACTGTTTTTAAAATCACCTCTTAAAACCATCTCTTTCTTTTCTTTGGTTTTTAATTCATTGTGAGATTATAGTATGAATCTGTGGGTTGCCCTATGTTCTATGTCTTTGTTTGTTCAGCACTTTGGTCAGCCGTGCTTGCTGTTTTTAAATGTGCTATATAAATAAAACAAACTTGAAACAAACTTGGAGTGCTAAACTCTCTAATTCAGAGTATGTTTCATTCATACTCAAAGCTGGAGGGTGTTTGAAAGTCCAAAAGAGACTTGTAGAATTTATAACTTATGAAGTGGCAAAAAATCTGTAATAAATGAATAAATAAATATACAGTAAGAATAACAGAGTGCTAATTGACAAAGCATGTATTACAGTATAGAAACTATTCTGCCTTAGTATAGAATATAGTATATAGCCAGTATAGAAACTAAAAAAGTGCCTATAGTATAAACCAATCATAAAATTGTCATTAGGAAAATACAGGGAAAAAATATTATGGAATACAAATTATTGGTTATTGTCCAGCAGTGTATCTGATTTAAGAGATAAAAAAAAATAAAATGTGTCAATTAGACATACATACATAAAAAAATTAATTAAAACTAAATGGTAGGTCTACTACATTTGGCATTACTATCCCTCTTACTTCTAAAATGATGGCTATGCCCCTGATAGTTCCCATTATAATGTCAGGGCACCAGCATCCTGACAGCCCTGCAGCGAAATAGCAGTTTGGAGGATGGATGGATGGTTATATAGTTAGCTTCACTTCATAGAAAGTGTTGCCAGACATATTGTGAAAATCATGATTAAAAACACACCAACAAACATACCTTTTTTCTCTTTCAATACAATTTATAGAACTGTGATGTAAAACATTTGGTATCTTTGAAAAGCCCAGGATGTCTCTTAATGATAGATTTTTCACATGTATTTTGAATTCCCTATTGACAATAACACATATATATTTATTTACATTTATGCATTAAGCAGATGCTTTTATCCAGGGAATCGAATGCATGAGCAAGGTACTGTAAATTAGTGTCTTGCTCTATGGATGATTCAGCAACAGGAATGTGATGCATATTCCCCATCAACCCCAAAAGATAAAGCTATGGAAAATGTGTGGGTTCAGCTATCCATCACTCTTCATGGAAAGATGGAAGTTTGAGTTCCACAACTGATTTAAGATGCTGAGATGTAATTATGATTATGTGTGGGCATTCCTTTGCCTTTAAAGGCCATTTTGAAATAAGAGAGGCTAGAGTAGAAAACTGCTCACAGTGCAGAGGTGCAGAGAGATGATCAACAAATGTGACAGCTTTATTTATTCATCTCCTCTAGAACAGCAAATTAACAGCCTCCAGAAACCCCCAAAGAATCATTAGCATGCCAAAGCTGACAAATATTACTTACATAAGCTTGGATTTCCATTTATTGACTAAAAAAGTATGGGTATGTATTTGATACATAAAAATTGCAGTGATTACTGAACTTAATGAACTTTTATAATTACTATTATACTAACCAATATACTTTATAAAACATGCATTTCTTAAAAAAAAAATCCTTTTGTCAGTTGCAAAAATTAGCAAATTGAAATGCTAACACTATTTATTGTCCCTCCAGTTATACTGTCTTCAAAATAAAAATTAATAATGAAATTAATGATGAAGTTTACCAAAATAATTTAGTTAAATCTAACAAAGTCATGACCATATTTCAGATTTCATGATGCAGTGTTAAAGCACCGATGACGTGCAATTCAAAACTGCTACCACCATAAAAATTTGGGCTGATCAGCTATTTAAATGTATTTATTTAGCAAACAATTTATCAAAAGTGACTTACAAAAATGCGGAATATAATTAGTTTGACTTTGAGGAAGCAATAACATGAAGTGCTATAAAAGTACCAAAATTTTTTTTAGAGAAAAAGAGTAAGAAAACTTGATTTCGCTTAGAAACAAATCTGTAAGGCAGTAAAGCCAACTTTTCGGAGGAAAAATCCTCCATCTGTTCAGATGAGCCAAAGATAATTTCTCTAAGGAATTTCCCAGTATCTCTCACTCACTGTAAGAAATGTGCAACACAGATTGATTCTGAAATCCCTGGAAGCACTTTGCACAGTATCTATTGACAGATGCACTCTTGTAAATCCTCCCTGGGTCACTAAAGGATACCCACACTGCTCAGGACACTCAAACTCGCCTCATGTATACACCAGATGAATCATATGCAGAATGAGAAGGTTCATTGCAAATGAAAGTTAAAGGCATGACTGATATCAGTGTCAAATTAATTTATATAACACAGTGTGGAGGACTGTGGTGGAGCCGAGGGATTGACGAGTTAGCATCTTCAAGAGTTACCCTGATTTTTCCATTGATTTTTGGATAACTGCAAATGCACTTACAGTCAAATGGAATGCACCTAAACACCTTTGGTCCTTGGACCCGTAATAAATGAAAAGACATTCACAAAAATCACCTACCATTAAACATTAAAAACAATCTGTTAATCTTCCTAATGTCTCTAAATGTTTTGCCAATAATTGTTGTTTTTGCAACAAATGGGGGGTTTATTAAAGGCTGGCTTATTACACACCCTGGCTTATTTAGAGAACTATACTTAAACCAAGCGAGAAACTCTGCCCCTTTCCCTCAATACCCCTCACACACACACACACACTCTCTCCACCTTTAACTCGAGCATTTGCACATACTCCATCCACTGGTAAAAGAAAAATTTCTCGCTGGTTCTTGTGGTGGTAAATTTAGCCAGGGTCATTTTTATCAGGGATTTGTCTAATCACAGAAAGCAACTAGAATAATGCAACCATCAGAAATAGGGCACTGCTAAAAATATTAACCCACATACAGTGAAGAACAGAGGACAGACCTCAGCCAGCAGAAGAACAAGGGCACAAACCTACTGCACACTCATAAAGGTTTCTAGCAAAAGTCTCTTCCTACAAAATAGCGTCTTCTGCTGCACCACTACAGATAATCTCCTCAAAACTAGAGAATAAAAAGTACTTTGTGAAATTTAAAGGTACACTATGATAACTGCAGGTTACTTGGAGAGAATATTGTTTTGTTTGGGCTTCAGTGCAGCTCTGTACCACCACGTACCATTGTGATGATGTAAAATTAAGGTATATGCATGTACATGTATATTTACATGTAGGCCTATTAGTCTAAATAAGGTATTACGAATGAATGAATTATCTGTTTTCACATCTTTTTAATGCCCTGTTTGTTCTCTTTATCTAGATTTAAGGTGTCTTCAGTGACGAAAAATTTCAGTGTATTATTTTTAATCACTATACTGTACATTTTCTTCGTTAGTGTACTTGTTCTGAAATAAAAAAAATCAGACAACTCATATTGTAAATCATCTTTAAAAACAAACAGATCTCATTCCTACATTTTCATACGATCTTCTTTCGCACCACTGGTGGCTGGGTGTGGATTATTTTCCTCTTTCTATAAAAAAAAAAAAAAAAAAAACTGTATGTTTCTGTATGATTTCATATGAAATCGTAGAATAGTCTCATCCCAAAAAAATAATAGTCTTAAATAGTCTTATCCAAAAAAAAAAAAAACCAAACAAAAAAAATCTTCTGTAGGTTTATTTATGTCATAAAATCATTTTTAGTTCTATTTGTAAAATGTTTACTAATATAAATTAATTATTATTTACCCAATTATTTTTTAGACAGAAAACACTGGGACAGGAAGGGTTGAGAAACACTGCAATAAAGCTCTTTGAATTTGGAATGGATTTTGCGCCCTCATGTGGAGTTTGAATGGGTTTACGTTCCACAGGGACATTACAACATCTTAATCAAGAGAGGCTGACTAACAGCCAATAAAGTAGATGATAAAATTGGCTGATATTATCACATTTCTTAAGCTCTCTGCTGCATTTTAAACCAGCACGACTTCCAGTAGCACATTACAGTAATCTAGTCTTGAGGATGACCACATTAATACGTTTTTCAGCATCAGAAGAGACAAGTGTCTTAATAGCAAGGTAGAAAAAGGCTATTCTGCAAACACTGGAAATATGACTGGCAAAGCACAGATTGCTATCAAACATAACACCCAGCTTCTAAAATGCAGAAGACAGCATGACAGTAATTCCATCCAAAGACAATATATTCTATCCTCTCAGGTTTTTGATCCAATAACTAATGCTTTCATTTTTCTCAGAATAGAAAGGAAAGTTCTATCCATCCAATCTTTGATATCACAAATACACTCAGCTAACTTGGCAAGTCTAGTCTGGGGGAAATATAAAGCTGAGAACCATCTGGATAATAGTGAAAACTAATGTCACGGTTCCTGTCTCCAAAGTAAAGCATATTCAGTACAGTGCAAGGACAGAATTAAAAGACCTAATACTGAGCCCTGTGGCACTCCAAAAATTTAACTTTGTTTGGTCTGACACTTCATCATTAACAAAAACTTGTGATTGATACAGTAGATAGGACCTTTTTTTGTGTCATCATGGCCGCAGTGGCAGCAGTTGTGTCTTACAGTAAATTGCAAGTTTCTTCCAAACATGTAACAGATTTTTCTGCCTTACTGAAAGTATATAACTAACTACATTTCTAAATAACCTATTTACCATTCAGGGTAACACTTTAGACTGTTCCATCATTAATAAATATCTACAAAGCAGCAAATGAGTAAAACAATATTTATATTCTATTCTATACCTAACAAGAAAATCTAATTAGCAAATTATTAACTAGCACTCAGTTGAATGCTGTAGTTCACTATTAGATAATCAGTAACTACTATTTTTCCATACCTCCCAGAGAACTACTATAAACTACATACAGTGTCATATTGTGAAACTAATCCATAAAAAGCAGGATAAATTAAAATTTTTAACCATTACTTTAACGTTATTATTGTTAACAATAACAATTTTATCACTTACATAATCAATAGGTAGTCTATTAAATCGCGCCGCCATTAGAAGGAATTACTATCTTACATAAGCCGCAACTGAGGGCTATTACTTACCAATTCATCTGCAGCACATTAGCAGAGAGATCTTACAGAGGGAACAAAGACTTCTAAAAGTGAACCATCTCAGTACCAACTGACCTGTTCAGATATTTCCTGACATGATAAATTACAGCCTCTGATTGACCTGAAGATGATAACTAAGGAACACATATCTGATTCTAACCAAAGAGCAGCAATTTTTTTCCTGCATGGTATGGTTAAGTAACTAGTAAGATGTAAATACTCAGAAGATGACTTTGCATGGTCAGTCACTATTTCTAATTAATAATACAAATATTTTAAAACATTGTTTTTGGTCACTGGTATTATCAATATTATTATCTTTAGTTTTATTACCAATATTAACTAATTAATTTTTTTTTTGGTTAATTTAAACTGATGTTACAGTAATACCGGCAACAGTTGTCACAGTAGAAAATGCACTTTGGCACTAATATCAAAACCTTGATGCAAGATCTATATTGTGATTTCATTGTATTTTATCAATACTTGAAATTTCAGAAATTGCTCGATCTTGTGTCTGCAGTATTCGCTTTCTTTTACAGTGATATATTTAATTACTTCAGATGCATTTCTGATCAATCTGGAAATAGTCATTGTCTCTTCTCAATTGTACTTCATCCTGGTCTGTTTTCAAAATTGCAAACACACACATTTTGACCATTTGTATTCATCATCTGAGATAAATGATATGATATGATATGAATTCATAATATTTTATTATTTGATTTTAATAGTAATATAAGCCATTAGAGAAGAACAACCAGTCTGCTTATAATACAAGAACTACTATCTGTCCTCAGGATTCTACTGGACATTTCTAGTTTGACCTTTGAAACTGTAAATCACCAGATGTCTCAGTTCTGGTGACCTGCCCATCACCGGTAGGATACTTTGGTCAAATTTGGCCATGCTGATTTCAAAGTTTCATTTGCTTTCAAAATTTCCAATATGTTTGAATTTGCATATTTTCCAAGGTTATTCCCTTTTGGCAAAACATTATGAATGAAAATTAACTGACAACATCAGATCCTGTATCAACGTACCAATGAACAGAAAACCCTGAACTAATGTATAGATGCCAGTACACATCAAGCTTTTCTTGTAATTTTGCTGTCTGTCATGTCTACATGTCCTTTTCAAACTCAAAAAGAGTGTTCAAACCCAGATAACAATACCATTGACATGCTTACTTATGTAAACTAACTTTTATTTGAAGAATTCTGTTTATAATATTGAGTTTGTACTTATTGGTCCTGCACTGCCTACTGAGGAAGAGGAAATTTAATGTACAATGATCATAATGCAAGTCAAGCACATCACATGTATATGACATTTTCATTTTTCAGCATCATGTATGATTCGTAAATTATGTAAGGCGATTTTAAATGGATCGTTATAAAGAATGTTTTTGCCTGTTTGGGGGATTGTTAGACTAGTCAACTAGTCAGTTACAAAATTTCCATTTAAACATTAATGAAATTAGTTGTGGCCAGTGTTGGGGAAAGTTACTTTTAAAAGTAATGCATTACAATATTGCGTTACTCCCTAAAAAAGTAATTAATTATGTTACTTGGTTACTCTTTATGGAATGTAATGAGTTACGTTACTTTTGAGTTACTCTTTAAATCTGAGCAGGGCTTGCTTGTTTATTTTTAATATAAAAAAGTTCTTTTACAAAAGTAAAAGCCCTTTCACACCAAAAGTGAAATGAATACGCCTCAGGCTGAAGGAAATGTAAATTCATGTCTGTACAGTAGAGGGCGCAACTCAAATAAATTGCATGAATAATATGACGCAGGAGAAGAAAGTTCGACACTATTCAGCAATAACAAAAATGAAATACAAATGTCATTTTTGCTTGTTAGTATGGCTGAATTGGATCATCGAAGGTCAAAGTAGCTAAGACACTGGTCAATAAAATGGGATTAAATACAAATGATATTTGTCTTAAATTAACGTTTAATTACTGCAGGTTTGTGAAATATTCTGTTTGCATTTGGCTGTTTTTATTCATTTTGAGGAACACTGAATCTGATTTTATGCAGGTGAAATGAGTAAATGCATGTTGACATTTAGTTTAGAACTACAGTAACATCATGTTCACACAGCGCACACAACGCCTCTGCACTTCCGATTTCTCTCAACATCTGAACAGCTGTCAGTCAAGACATAGGAAACAAAGTAACTGGCATTGCTTATTTGAAAAAGTAACTCATATTTCCTTCTAAATTAAAAAGTAATGCGTTACTTTACTAGTTACTTAAAAAAGTAATCTGATCACGTAACTCGCGTTACTTGTAATGCGTTATCCCCAACACTGGTTGTGGCGCACATCCCAAGTATGTAACGGCCATTTTTCAGATCAAATCTGGTTAGATTATGATTACTGTTTCATGTTATGTGCTCTGTAGTTTGAACAAATTATGCACACAAACAAATTTTGATGGTTTGATTTCACGCAAAACTTCTCTTTTTAAAACATACCAAAGGTATGAATTGGATTAACCAACACAGATTTTTACAGAGATTTATTTACAAAACAACAAACAGATTCTTGCTTTCCTAAGCCTGCTGTTGTGTGACTCACTTCATGTAACATCCTGCTTTTTCCTTCACTTTCTGCTTTTCTACCCTTCATCACTATCTCTCTCCTGTCGCTCTCGCTCTCTTCTCATCTCCTTCAACTCTTGTCGGTACTTTCTTTCGATGAAGCGTTTCTGATGAGCCATTTGAGGGAAGTTATCTGCAGAAGACAAGAGGGAAAGAACTTGTAACTTGTAGACTTTCATAACCTTTAGCATTATAATAGCTACTTCAGAAAACCAAAAAACAGCACTGTAACAAACACCTTATTGCCATAACGTGTGAAAATGTTTCTTCTAAAACCACTGCCAGTTTTTTGTGAAAAATGCCACAACGTCACTCACATTTCTCCAATGCATCCATGGCTGCACCCATCTCAGCTTGCTGAATACTGCCGGGATAAAATTAAAAGTTAGAAATGTTCAACAACTCAAAAAATGGGATCTTTATCATTCTACTGAAAGGATTAAATCCAGTACGTAAAATAACGTAAAAAATTAAATCCAGTAATATTAAAATAACTGAATACCTAAAAAACAGGTAAATGTCCCACAAATACATTTGGGTTTAGTGAACTACTGAGAACTATTATAAACACATCATGAAATTTAACTGACATAAGGTGGCATATCACCAACATAGTTATTAAATTACTCTGAAATCAGAACTCAAGATGTAAAATACAGGCTCACTGAATAGAAAGTGCTGTCTGATACATAGAGCAACAACAAAAATAGGAAGCCAGCAGATGATAAAAATGTCACAAGACAGAAACGTAGATTAATGTTCATGAGTGCTTTTAGGTGGCATAAAGTTAGCACTGGACATGGCAAGTTCTGAGAGTGTGACATACGGAAGCTGTTTTTGACACAGGACCAGACATTTATAAGAGCAGATATGTAGCGATTTGGCAATGAGTATATATATCTGGGTGTATTAGTACCTCGGTCCTTTTCCACAGCCAATCCGTTCACCTTTAAAATACACTGCCACTGTGTAGGTCCTGGCATGAGAGGGTCCAACTGTCTGAAGTGTCCTGTAAAAGAAGATGAAGAGCATCACAGTTGCGATGAATGAAAAACAAAAACAAACTGAATCTGGATCTGGAAAAGTGGACCTGTGATCACATTACACTATTATAAGACTTCAAACTGACCGGTGGCCTTGCCTCAGTAAAAGCAAGTAAACATAGGCAAGACAACATAAACTAAAGTTTCTCTAAATATATCTCTACAATTTAATTCAGCTGATTTTTCCCATACAGTTCAATGTGAACTCTGTTGCAGGGTTAATGTCACATCTAACTAGAAATAAGATACATCAGCATTCCAAACAATCTGAGCATTCCAAGTTCACAATGGAGGATCTAGGAACTTCAAACACTGACTAAAAAAAAAAAAAAAAAGTATCGAAGAAATGGAGGCAGCAAAAAAAATTTGTAGTCTTCCCTAGATCTGTGCGTCGACACAATTCTGTCTTTGAGCTATGCAGGCAAAGGATGTTCCTTTGACCTTATGGCTTGGCTTTTGCTCTGACATGCATGTTAGACCTTATACAAAAAATTGTATGCCTTTTCAAATCATCCCTAATCAACTGAATTTGCAGCACATTGACTCCAGTCAAACTGTAGATTTCAAAAACTGATCCAGAGACATGGGACGCAACCAGGGCTAAATTGTAGAAATGAAATTTACACAATGTGATGATTTGGTTTTTTTCTCCTTTCTCTCCTTTCTTTTTATCAAATTTGCAGTGTTATTACAAATCTGTCCTCATGGGGTATGGAATGTGGGGGACATGGGTTTGCAAGGCAAATACCCTTTAAACAGAAAATTGAAAGAGGATGAAGTTGAAGAGGTAAATCAAAGGATGTTAATGGATAGAAGCTTCTTACTTGTATAGAGGAATGTCTGGCTCTTTTCCCTCCGTTCGCAGGGTTAGACAACATTGCTGCAGCTGCGATTTTGGATCATTCCAGTCCTGGTTCAAGATAAACTCCTGAAACAATAATCAAACAGCAGTACATTGAAAGTTAAACAGTTTTTATATACAAACACAAAACGAAAAAAGCCTACACACATCAGTTGAGCACTTTGAAAAGGTTTCTTCCATGCCAGTGGATGTATAGACTAAAACTCTCAGGTGTTTATTGCTGATGAAATACTTTTACATGATGATTTTCTTTGAATCATTCCCAATGTCTGCAAACTTTCCAATGCTTACGATGACAGATTCACTGGGAATCCTGTTCAACTATTTATTTATTTTTATTCGGCGTGCAGTGCTGTATCAGAAGTGATTTTATATCATTTATATAAATTTATTATGCTGAGGGTGTCTAATTCAGTCACTTCTCAGAATTTTCACAGAGAAAAAAAGACAAGTTCCTATTTGACAGGAGCTGTCTGCTGTATAACCATATTCTTTTAATAAGGGCCATTCAAAACTTAAAAGGAAAAAGCAGGGGTTTTGTTTGAAATAGTTTAATTTCGATTAGCTTGACACTGTCTCTTTTAAAAATTTGCTCCCTGCACAAGATGCTAATAAACATGATGTCTATTACATGTACACAAAGATGATTAAAAACAGCCTTGTCAGTATACAGGACCATGTCCTATGTAAATGTCACCTTATTCTTTTCAATGAATGTTATTTTTCATTATGTGCCTCTGACATTGAGACTGGGTCAATACAAAATCATCACTTATAACATGCAGGTGTATAAATGTGTTAAAGTCATTTAACCTCTAATTAAGTTTGCCATACCTTCAGTCGTGGGAAAAAGCAAACATTCATAAATGTGTGCACAAACTCCAGGTCTTTATCTATGTAAAGAGCCGCAATGAATGCTGGGAGGGAAAAACAAGAGAAAATTTAATAGCTAGCAATACAGACAATAAGCATTATGAACTTCAGAATAAATGGATATAAAAATGACTGGGCATATTAGGAATAATAATCCTCCAGAACAAAAGATAAATAATCATTTATACAATAAATTACAAATCCCAGAGAATTACAGAATATTTAGTTTTTATTTAGCTAGTTATAATGAGAAAAAGTGTCCTTTTTTTATATTATAATATTTCACAATTTTTGCATTAATTTGTCCCTTGCATTAATATGCAGTGCCATGTCACACTTACACTCCAGTAGATCGGCTAAAGTCTTGGTCCGCAAGGCAACAGGCCGTTTGGTCTTGTCGTTGGTGATGGCATATTCCTGCATGCCCAATTCCTCTGCAACCTTCGCTTGAGTCCGGTTATTCACCAAGGAGCTGCGCAGGAGCTACAATCACACACAAACACACTTTATACTTATACGGATTGACCAACCAGAAGAGAGGGGGCACAGTGACTGAAAGGGCTGGATTTTTGCACTATAGAGTAGGGCTAACCAGGGAATCTGTTGGCACAGGAAACCAAATTAAAAACTAAAGGTATATTTACACTCAAATGGACTGAGCGGAGCACAGCAGGCAATTTCAACTCATTCTAATTGTGAGATTGAAGCAGACTAAAGAAAAACAATAAGAGTGTCAGAGAACATTTAAAAGCTGAGAAATGTCAATATTTCAAGTGTTTCAAATATTTCACAGTAGACATGAACGGACATTCTTGTAGAAATGTCCAGTGAATAGATATACCCTGTAAAATAACATATACACTACAGTACACAAATACATTTATAGTTATGGAAGGTAAATTACAACAAATACATTTCAAGTACACGAGTATGCCTGATCTTCTGGAAAACAAGACACATGAAGACATTCTAGAGGATATTTCTTCAGCCATGCTGATTTTATTTAGTCATATTGACGGCACTCATACAGAATTATGAGAAAGGGTCAAAAGTCATCATTCATTGTGATCCGAATATACCATAACACATTGAAGAGGTAAAAATAGCTATTAAAGATTACTGCAGTGGACACTATGCATCATAGGGAGTTAAAACTGAAACCAATCTTGGGATGAAATGAAGAACAGATGAGGGATATACTCACTGTCAAATGTCCTTCATGATGGTCTGGGAAGTGGATGAACAGATATTCAGTGGCCACCAGCTGCATGATAGAATCTCCCAGGAACTCCATCCTCTGGTTGTGGCCTCTGCAAACAGATACAGCGGCTGCATGAAGCACTAGTCGATAGTTAACTAATGATAAGATTACTGTTATGCAGTTCCTGGCTGTGGAAAAACAGCAGGAGCACAGACACTGTTGTATAAAATATGATAGCCGACAAAAACACATATGCAAATGTTTTGGATTTTCAAAAAAATATTTGTTCAATGTTGTTCAACTAAATGTTGAATAAACTGTTCCATTTGGAAAAAAAATAGATTTTACAAAGTCACTGAGGCACAAGAGCACTTACAGGGTGAGGTGGTTGAAGCCCACTGTTCTCAGAGTGAAGGCCCGTGCGAGGAGACGTACATGAGTGAACAGCACTCCAATGGCATCCTCAAAATTAGTGAGTTTCTGCAGAACTGGAGACGACTCGATCAACTGCCTGTCTGTCAATGTCTCCTGCACCTTAACATACAGCAGAACATGGAGTGTGTGCTTTTATGCATTAAATAAACACCTATTATATTACTACATTGAAGCTTACAGTCAGCTTCAATTAAAAACAAACAAAACAAAAAAAACAACATTTCAGTGCCATCATTTACTTGCCCTCGAGTGGTTTCAAACCCATAGACTTTTATTCATCTTCCTTATACAAATGAAAATACTGTAATATTCCCTCATTATTCCCATCCATTGAAAGTCTTAACATTCTTCTAGCTTAAAAAGTTCACAAAGACAAAGGTTTTGGTTTTTTTAACATACAAGTCTTCTGAAGAGACACAAATCACTTTTATGATAAATAGATGTAATCTAGGTTTTATTCACATATGAATATTGATTTAAGCGCATACTGTACACAGAGCACATCGAATATGGTAAACATGCTTGGAGAAAACACCTCATTGGTTCTTATTTTTCATTTTACTGTGTTTTCATGTTCTTTTTGAGTCTAGAAAATGTGGATTTTCAAAGGATGAACAAATATGATGAGAGAATATTAAAAATATCTTCATTTGTGTTCCGAAGATGAACTAAAGTTTTATGGGTTTGGAACAACATGAAGGTAAGTAAATGATGAAGGAATTCCCCTCTTTAAATTCCCCTGCACAATTCAACCAATGCATATTTTAGGAAAAATATATTCAAATAAGAGTGGGCATGGCCATTTAGACCTTGAAGGTGCAAGGTTTCCAGTTTTAGCTGCTTCCAGTTATTTTGGCTGAACACAAAAAGACTCCATTATGCTGTTTGACACTGCAAATCATGATCATAATCACGATCATAAATCAGTTTGTAGCAGTTTTACTGTTTATTGAACTTTGTTATTCTTCTAGTTATTCAGCTAGATGGCTGATGAAAGTGTATGTATGTGTCTGTCTTACACTTGTGCATGACATTTGAACACTGAAAATCAATTCTGCTCACACCTGTAAAGGATGAGGTGGATAGTTGAGCCAAACGTCCCTCAGGTCCTGCAAGACAAAAAGAGAAGAAACAAACTGACATAGTCCACTTGAGAAGAATAAGAGTATATGACAATTCAGACTCAAAATGTTTTTTGGGGGATAGTTTGTGTTATTTTGTGTGATACCAATGACATTTTTTCAGTTTTAAGATAGAGTCAATTAACTTATTCAATAATGACAGCAATAGAGTCACTCTCAGATCATAATAAATTATATTTATGTTCTTTACGCTGTCACTTTACTGTTTCTCTGTTTCCATCATAACCAAACAGAGAAGGTCTGCTGAAAAAACCTGACTGTTCTCTAAAATGTTTGATGTCATTGTAAATGACAGCAGTATCAGACAAAATAATAACTGAATGGGATTATTTTTACTTCTTAAAGTATTTTAACACTTTATAAATGATACTGGGGAAAGTATGGGTAGAAGACAAACTCAAAATACAGAAATGACCTCTGAGGACAAAGTTATTATAATTTATAATTAAACACCCCAGTTAGTTTTAAATGTAAAACCTTTATATTGGAACACAACACTTTATCTTACATTACAGTCTAAAAGGCTCACAATAATAAATAGGGATGCACCGAATCCAGGATTCGGATTCGGCCGAATCCTGGGCTTTTTGACGGGGTTCGGTTTCGGCCGAACCTTAGATTTATTTTCCACCGAAACCGAACCCTAGACTTGCAACGCGACGTCACACGGCCGTTGATTACGTGAAGGTGTTAGTGTTCGACTTTGCTGGCGCTGCGCAGAATGACATCAAAGTACCGCGAGAGCGATTCGAAAGCTTAAGGGTCCATCTGCTCTCTTATCGTTCTCGCGGTACTTTGATGTCATTCTGCGCAGCGCCACTTAAAGTCGAACACGCCTGTTTACATTAAGGATGCGAGTAGGATTCGGTATTCGGTTTCGGATTCGGCCGAATCTTAAACAGTGGATTCGGTATTCGGCCGAACCCCAAAAATCTGGATTCGGTGCATCCCTAATAATAAATCTAATTAAAATTTGTTTAGTCCTACAAACATACACATAAAACTCACTTCACTGTTGAACAGCAGTCTCCCAAAGAGTTGCTTGGCTTCCTCTAAACCACCTTCCAGGTAAACAGCCCCTACGAAAAAAATAACACTTTAAACAAACGTGCTACTTTTCAAAAATTGAGAATCACTGTGTTTCTTTTTAAATGAGAAATTATGCATTTATTAAGCAAGGACACTGTATTATTGTAATAATATATTACAAGAATACTGTGTTTGACATTCCAGTCAAATACAAGCAGTTTAGTTGAACATAAAAGAATCTTCTCTCAAAAACATAAAAAGTGTAGATCTTAAAGCTAAAATTGTCCAATTCTGTGAAAAACATGGATACTAGTTTGCTCTTAAAATTACCTAAATGTGCTTTATTAAGTACAAAAAGCCTTTAAAAAAAAAAGGACATGAGTACTAATGATGCACTGAAATTTTGGCAACCGAAAAATTGGACTGAAACAGCAATTTTCAGTTTAAGGCAAAAATTTTCAGTTGCCGAAATTTCGTCCCATCATTAGTAACTACCATTATTTTTTGAGGCTTATTTTGCAAAATAATGCTTTTTAATATCAAACATGTCAATTTCTTTCAGTGACTTCATGGGATATCTTCGCACCTCCGGCTCTGCACATTTTGTATAACACACGATTCAATTATCAGCTCATCAAAAAAGTCGTAAGACGTTTTTCAGCTTTGTCATGTGTTGTGTGTCATGGGGGTAACGAGAGGTGATTAACCTCTACCAACCGGCAATCGGATGGTTGGAAATGATGGATAGTTGAAGCAAAACTACAAACTGATTTCCCTAACTATTTTTTCCCTTACTGCGTCTGTGCGACACGAAAACAGAAATCAAACCAAGGTGACCTAATGTGTGGTATGGACAGAAGCAATGGAGGCTACACAGTTCCTGGTTCTGGGGGTCCCATGTGTTTATTTCACACGTATAGAGTGAGCAGTCAAGACGCAGTTTGACGATCGGACCATATTGTGTGAGCACATAAATCGTGAGCTTTGGTTTTACATTGCAATTCACTTGTAGAGTGAGAGTTGGTTTTTAACAAAAACATTGCTGAAATCACACAGTGCATGCCCGGCTTAAGTGAAACACAAGACGTGCAAAGCATTGGATTCCTAGGACCAGAGTTAAGAACCACTATCTGAAGTTTCCATGCACCTAGGTTAGTATTTACAACATTCTGTAAATGTGTTCTTACAAAACACAAACTAAGTTTCTGAAACTATATTTGCAACATAAAAAAAATCAAGATCAACAATTTGACCTCAGTGAGTGAAAATACAGTATATTAAATACAGAGAGACAGCATACACGATAAAGCACTAACCTATCAGTGCCTCAAAACAGTTTGCCATGGCATGTCGGAGGTCTGACTCCCTGCACAGGTCAGGGCCGTGGGCATATAACATGAACCGATCCAACTCCAATTTCTGGGGATGCAAAAAAATTGATAAAGATTTTTTAAAAATGCTACCAACACAAAAGTCTGAAAACACCATGCATTCCAAAAGATGTGCCAACATGCTTCAATTCATCAAAAGGTTAAAAGTTATGCAAAGGTTTAAATTCATTTTAAAAAAACAGATTGCAGCATGTGGGCAATTTTTTAAAATCTTTTTGGGTGGCATGTTTGCTGGGTTCAGGCGCAGGACAAAACAAAGATACAAATGATAAATTAAACTACAAATAATAATAATAAAAAATGTTTTTGGAGCTATAATTTACAGTGTGGTGAATTTTTGGATTATCTTTAACATCTAGTAAACATTTACCTTAGCAAGCATAGCAAGATGCTGATTCTGAACAATTGCGGTGCGATATGTGGCGAGTCCTCCCTCCTCCAGGTTTGGGAATAGGTAATAGAGATGCACACTGGAAAACAAAGACAAAAATATATGACTATAACAGGTGAGAACAACAAAAGCTTCAAAAGCTAAACTCAGTGAGACATGCTCTATGTAGTGAAAGATTTACAGCACTGTTGAAAAGTAAGAGGTCTCACCTGGTCAGGAACTCAACAACTGCATCACCAAGAAACTCTAAGCGCTCATTATGATTGATTCTGTGGGATCACACCCTTTAGTTGTTATATTTATACTGCCTTTATAAAATGCAAAAATGTAAAAAAAAAAAAAAAATTCATAAATGATCACCAAATGTTTAAAATCACAAGAAAAAAAATGCCTTGACTAAAATAAAATAATACAATAAAACACACACACACACACACACACACACCTGGAGGGTGATGGGTCATCCTGGCCCAATCTTGACATAATATTAATCAAGGTGTTAATTCCTAGTGAAAAAAGGGCAAAACCATTAGTAGAGTAGGACTACTTCTTCAAAAAAAGCTCTCAAACACATGTACAGAGAGATTTGCTAACCCTTTTTCCTCATGTACATATGATGCACTTTTCGGTCTCCATATTTGGGCTGGCGTATGCCACAATTTGACAGAGAGTTGCGAGCATGGTCAGGATTCATCCCAAAATTAAGATGATGACTGGGGTGAGTCATTGCCAACTGGGAAAGAAAGAAAAATCAAAAGAAGAGCAAAGTGAGAGCTATAATGCATAACGTGAAACCAAACATCAACAGCCACTGAACACCGTATAATGACCTTTTATGATCATTAAATACTACAGCTATATGCTAAAATATAACACACATACTTGTAGCTAGGCAGGACTGAACACCCAACAACAAGCATAACTGAAATCTGTTCTGTAAGAACAGTGACTTGCACTGCTTTCTTAGACTTCTGTGAAAATTGTGTTAATTTAAATGTCACCGAGGCAACATTATCCAGCCAACTAACAAAGATAAGAACCAGTAGATTCAACCAGAAATATTTTGCATTGTATGCCATAATTTTTCATTTCTGGATGTGTGGAACTGTTGTGGAGTTATATTAAAGTGGGTTAATTTTCAGCTGTTATCGCAAATAAGGCTTCAATTCCAAAAATCTTGCTTTGATAGTACCAGCTTTTTTGCAAATTCCAAGTGGACTTTAATGTGTCTTAACTAAGGAAAGGCTTCCATCTGGCCTCTCTGCCATAAAGTTCAGATCAGTGGAGCACTTCTCTACACATAATCTGAGTAAACAAATTTAAAACTGTTGTGGAGTTACACACTATGATTACATTATAGCCATTTAGTTTTTAATTTCCAGCTGTTTAGTACAAATTTAGTTCATTTTTTCTTTAAAAAAAAAAAAAACACACTTGACAAATGTTTTATATTCAGCATTATAAATATTTGTTTTTTCTGGCACATATAAATGAAAATGAAATCTATGTTCTTTGGTGGAGCCAGAGAAAAACTGGCAGAGCAAGGAAAAACCTGAACTACCAAATTCTTCTTCTGCAGCCCTGGTAACCTGTGCTGCAATTTTCCAGAATGAAAAACAACCCTACACAAGTCTTTACTCTTTCTCTTACCTGCAGCAGGCATCGTTCCTTGAACATGTAACCGATCAGCTTGTCTAAATGCATCAGGCACTGATGGTAGCGGATGTGGTGGGTGAGAACCGGCAGCATCATAGCGTGCTGCAAAAATAAGGCATCTGACTCAAATCTTCGCCCCAAAACCTGTCTAAGATTCAATGAGCTTTAAAATGCAATTTTTTTCATGTTTCTACATGGTCCATCACACTCACACACACAAAAAAAGCACAATGATTATTATAATTATATAATCTTAAATCAATTTATAAACAGGCTTATAGGTCACATTATAGGTTTGACATGGAATTAACACCATTCTCTGCTACCGTCTAATTTGTTTGTTAACTAATATTTGTTTACAGTCATAATCGAGAAAATCTGTGAATAGATAAACATTTGGTAACACAGAAACTGCACATCCATAAATGTAATGCAGCAGATCATTATTTTTTGTGCTTTATAAATGTGCACTTCATGTTCTCAGGCATTTATAATACATATATGTTTATTTTGTTTAATTTATCTTGATTGATTTCAACATCCCTAACCCACTTCAGCAAACCCAAGTTCTGAAGTGAATGTGTGTTCGTGTATATGTGTACCTGGCAAACATCAGAGCGGATTCCAGTCTTCCAGAAACCCTGACTGCTGAGCTCCACTGTGACCTCCCTTCTCATCGTATTCTTCTGCCTGATCTTCTGCAGAGCTTCCTGTAAATCACAGTTTGTGGACACAGTATTTACACCATTATGACAATGAACCTACACTTCCTCAAACCACAATGTACTGTACTAAAACTTCTTGCCACTCTTCAAACTGCTCATCCGGTTAATGCACTTTTTTTTTTTTTTTAATAAAAAAAAAAAGAACTTCATGCTACCCTTCCATAATGATCATATTTATTATTTTAAGGTGTCTATCACATTAGCTATTTCTATGTATATAAATCACGTGTGCAGACACTTACCTCTCTTTGCGTTAACTTCTGTTTGTCAATTTGTTTAACCTTCGGGCTGTTGGCCAGCAAGTGCCGCAATTTCACATAACTCTTCCACAACTTTTGATACCTGCAATGAAAGCAGTATACTGCAGTGTTTCACCTTTTCATCATTATATTATTAATACAATCATTATTAGTATTAACTCACTGTGTCAAAACAAAAGCTTAATGGTATAATGCTTGAAAATGAAGAAATTTAGATGTAAACATTAGAGTACACCCAAGTGTAAACACCCTTGAATTAAACTTTTTTTTAGGAACTTAAGCATAGCATTGGTTTAAATCAAATTATAAGAACCACTTCAGAAAACCTTTGCCATTAGAAGTCAAGCTAAAAAGCAAAAACAGAAGTGGTGAGTGCTCAATCAGACTTACTGTGGGTCTCCAGCGTAGCTAAGCTGGGCAGGTCGGATCCCAAAATGCACAATGATGGGGAAAGTGATGACACTGGAATTGAACTGCTCACGATCTAACTGGTCAATCCTCACAGAGCTGGGTTTCTGTGTGAAAACAGGCATATACACAAGCACACATTTAAAGTCCAGATGTGTTTTCATGGCATGACCATGGACTTGAACTTATTAGTGTGGATGCACAATCATGTAAAAACTTTTGGCTACTGATGTCAGTGCAGAAAGACTCTATTCACATACTACATGTATCTGTCACTATTATTTATTTATTGTACAGTATTTCCTCACGTTAAAATAGGTTCCTCATCATCCTCTGTGCCATTCAGAGGTATCTGAATATTCAGTCTGCTCACCTGACATCATGCCATTGTTTGTGAGAATGTGTTTTACCATGCCAGGGTTGGTCACAATCATGCCCTTGCACTCCTCAGCGTATTTCTGCCACTCCAGCTCCTCCCACTGAAGCATGTTGGCGATCTCCTCTTCGGGAACTAGAGCAGTGCTGCTGCGCAGCAGATACAGCAGCACCTGGTGCATGGACAGCACCTCCTTTCCTCCATCTGACACACATGAGCAGACACCACAACATCAATCATAGTGATGAAGCATTCTCTCTAATGTATAAATGAACTATTCACCAATATGATCATCTCGTGACGTGAGTCATCTGTCAAATTTAGGTTTAAAATACTGCTCAAACATTTTTTTTGTTCATGAGTGAAATGGACAGAAGGGTATTTAAAACTCACCTGGGAGGAACCGAACGAACCGTGGCATAAAATGAAACCTCTGACAACTTGATTGGCCGTTTTCATCAGGACCTGTGTGACAGCAAAACTATATTACTATGGCTTATAAGCTTATGGTGTGCTTGTGTAGAGTTAAATGTACGTGTGCACGTTACCTGTGAGATTCCAATCGTATAATTCCAAGATGTCTTTAAAGAGGTACGAGGAAAACAGTTCCAGGCCTTTAACGCAGTAGTTCTGGTCAAACACAACAGATTACAATAGTTGAGCATTTGTGGGTCACTTCACTTGTGCTAGAGACAACCAATATGTCTGAAATAGCATTTAAAATGTAGATAAAGGGAAATTTTTTTAAATCAAAGTGTCAAGATATGCTTGTTTCATTATGCGAATTTTAATTGTATGTATTAATAGTACGCAATTAAGTATGTGCATAAAATGTTATTCACAGTAACTAACATTTACACTTAATCATTTATAGAAGATGATTACAGTGAACTGAAGAAAATGAGGACAATGATTTGATAATGTGGGGTGCCACATACCTCAGGTGCCATCTCTTCTATGAAGTGGATGGTGTAATCGATGTTGAAGCGAATAACCCGACATAAAGGGATCTAAAGGGGGGGAACAGTTAGTCTGGGAGATATGTGTGACATTTGCAATGGTTTAAAATCAGAAATTATGTCTGATAAAGAATTGTTCATCTTCTAAAAGTGACATTTACTCTATTTTCTGCAATTAGAACTTAATGCTCAAAACCCAACTTGAATGTAATAGTCCATGTGACATCAGTGGTTCAACCTTAATTTTATGAAGCTACAACAAAAAGTATTTTCGTAGCTTCATAAAATTACAGTTAAACCACTGTTGTCTACACAGAAGAAACAAGTCATGTTGGTTTGAAACTACAGAGGTTTGTGAATGACAAATTTAACATTAAGGGTCAGATTTACTAAACAGGGCAAATTAGCTTGAAACCACAATCCAACAAAAGCACTAATGGGAAAGGAAAATTCTGCGGATGATCTACTGACAATGTGCAAATTAAAGAACACAAACAACACATTTCCATAATGATCGACTCGGCCCAAATTAGCAACTATAATAGCCATATGGAGGGCAAAATGGACAAAGACGTGTTTTTTAGGAGTTAAATAATGGCGCAAATACTAGTAAACTGACTAACGCAAAACTTAGTAAATGATAAATGTTGCGTCTGAAAGGGAAACTCCTACAAACGCATATGCGATAAGGCCAGTCAGCTGTTAGTGTCCATGCATTTCTTTGCTAATTTTTCACTGCATATCTTTAGTAAATCCTGACAGTGTTTGTGCTGGCACAAGCTGTTAGTAAATCTGAGCCCAAAAGTATAAATTGTTCTTTTAGCTGTTGAACTACTGTAATAAGCAGCTGATATAATTCCTATGAGTGGAGTTTATTTTATGAACAGTTACACCATGTCTTGTCTGCTCTTCTTTGGATTAGTTATATACTGTTTTTTTAAATTGTTGTTTATTCACAAAAACTAAGGACCATGTAATAATCTAGTTATTAGGTTTGACTGCAACCATGCAGAAATCACATGCTTACATTAGTAAGTGGTGTGTGAGAGAAGCAGGAAAAGCCCTCAAACAGGTACTCATGGTCGTCATACTCGATAACCGTAGGTCTATCTGTCTGAGAGAGAGAGAGAGAGAGAGAGAGAGAGAGAGAGAGCACCAATTATATTCACAGGCAGAAACAATATAAGATCAGAAAAGAAAAAAATCATATGAATAAAATGGCACAGAAACCTACTAGGAAGTTGGTGGGTGGGGACACAGTTATTCTGTAGTGGAACAGTTTGCCGGCATTGTTATTCATCGGCCGACATGATTTCACTGGCTATAAGAGAAAGAAAAAGTTGCTGACCAATCCAATAAGTCTGACAACCCAAACAGATTTATAACAATCAAAATCCCTGCAATGGAAATGCTGGGTTTAAATACTTTTCAACAAAAGCACAAACACAACATTTTACTCACAGAATAAAACTGAATTCCTAGGAATTCACTATTATAATAACGCTGATATCGCTACTATGTTGATTAGTATAATTTGAAAATAGTAATTTCGTGTTGGGCAACCACATATCTAACACAAACTAAGAATTGTTTATGAATTATTTCTGCTTTATACAGCAGTAAAAATCAACATTGACAACATTAGACATTAACAAAAAACAAAATAGCAAAAATTCTGTCGCATCCTTCAAATAAACGAAGAACAAATAAAGGCCTTTTAGACCAAATGTGGCACAATGCACAAAAACAAATCAAATCACAGATGAATGGTCCATTCACATAAGGAATGCACTTTCAGTAGGCGCTACAGCTTGGCTAAAATATTAAATATAATCCTCTTATAGCAGCCTATTAACCTCACTCTCCTTTTGGTCTAAGTGGGAGAACAAAAAGAGAATATTGTCCACTTTTAAAGGGGACCTATTATGCAAAAATCACTTTTATAAGCTGTTTGAACACAGTTGTGTGGCCGCAGTGTGTGAAAACAACCAGCCTATAATGTTAAAAATCCACCAACTCATTTTTTTATAAAACCAATAAGTCATAAACAGTCTCTCCAAACGAGCTGTTTCAGATTCTCTCTCTCTGTGCGTCACTGAGGGGAAAAAGTCCCACCCATTTGTGACGCTCTCTGCCCTATTAGCATAAACACAGCCCTGAGTGAGAAGCTGCGGTCTGCCATTACTGGAGATATATACAATGCCAAAGAGGCTTTACAAGTGTTGTGTTTTGGGATTCACTAGTGAACACAGGAGTCACCATAATCTCCCCCCATCTGAGCCAAGGACACTGTAGTTAAATTACATTTTCGAAGGAAATATCCCGGAAAAAATCAGTAACGTCCCCAATATGTTTAGAATTAATACCAACGCTTCGTGCACGAATGTCAGCTCCAGACAAAGTAAGTATCACGCGTTTGTTTTCCAAATTGCCTTTCTGAAAGAGCTTCTT